>VALG01016166.1:0-15522 GCA_009835305.1 Ipomoea purpurea | reverse complement strand
TGGATCAAATATATTCGTAAGTTTAAAACCTCACCACAACTTACATCTACGACGACCTACCACATACCGGCGACCGGAGCCTCTGCCAAAACAACACTTGAGAAATAACGTCACCATAACTGCCAAGAGATTGAACTAAACTATTGACCCGTTTTTTATCGTATGTCGTCCATCGGGCATCACACGCTGTTCTAACACAAAATACCAACTTACTCTCACACGGCACTATCTACAGTACCTCAACTACTACATCGAACTCAAAAGTATCAATATACCACAAACGCTAAAAGCAACCTAATCCAACCACTTCTCAAAATTCAAATTCACCAACTAAGATCGGAAGTTACATCGACGGGTTCACCCGCTTCTACGCTTACGCAAACACTGCTGGTGTTTGTGAAAGTTGGATGGGTAGTCAACCATCCCATAATTGCATTTCAAAAAAATTACTCAACCAAATACTAAAACTGATCTGTATTTGTAAATTCACATTCCCTGATGTACCAGAAACTCACCCATCGACCAAACACCCTAAACTATACCTACCCCGATGCTATGGGTCCAACGTCACTCTTCAACCAATTGCTGCTGTGCTGTACAACGCTGTATATACGAGTCACATTTCTTCTCCCCCTAGCGAATTACCCATGGTGTACCCATCGGATATCGACTGACAAAGGTCCCTGCACTGCTTAATCCAACACTCCACACATCTTCATTTACTTTAGTGCTCTGTTAGACAGGTTTGTTCGCAAGCTTCACAACCGCACAATCATTATCTTTTTCAGACCCACAACTATTCTTATTGGAGGCCGCACGATATGCAGGGATGGGCGCTCCGCCTCTGGAAACTTGGCCGGGGGAGGAAAATCTCAAGCCTTTTAGGGAAGAACCTCTAATCGCCTGCGGGCATTTTGCTCCGGCTAATGCAACTCACGCGATTCATGTAGAGTTCAGCAGAACCAGTAAGCATACTCTTTACTATCGGCTTAGTTTAGGCTCAATTTACATTTTCCATATCATGTGTATTTTTTTTTCTTGCCCATTTTATCTCTTAATACATGTTAGGCATGCTTCCCCTGACCCTTGCTTCAATAATACAGGGATCATCGGTTTTTATTCACCATGGTCTGCCGACTGGATTCCTGAATTCGTCGACAACAAATTGGATCTATCACTCAAGGAGTCTCCCATGGCTGATCGCGTTATGGCGTGTCTCTCATGATAGCTCTCAAACTGCGTTCGAACAAATGGGTTTCTGCAACAGGCGATGGTGCCGTAAACATCGGCCTCTACCCGTGTTGTGGTTACAGGCGGTCAACCCAGGGGAACAGTGACCACGCCCAGGCCAAAGTCGTGAACGTTGATTGTTGATTGCGAGAGGCTCCTCCTACCGACAGTCTCGCCTCGGAAATTAGTGAATACTTTCGTTTATGTCTCTTCCATGAACGGGAACCAACTGCTGCCAGCACTTCTTCCTCGACCAAGGCAATTAATTGGGGCCAAACAGTGACTAGGTGACGCACCATTCTCTGGATCCCACCCGCAAGCGCATCTGGGACATCCCTTGAGCCGAGAGCTAGAGGATGTGCGCTACTCAGGAAAGTCGATTGATCTAATCTTTCAGAATAATCATGACCCTCTTCTTCACTATTCATTTTTCCTTATTTTCCGCTTCAATAAAATTTGAACACTTAGCTGGACGACAAAAGTTGAGAGTCAGCACTTCTTTTGAGCCCCCAACTAGCTTTCTCTTTTGTGCTCCCTAGGCAATCGCTATAATCGGCCTCTCGATTTTCTCCTTACAGAAGGTTGGGTTAACTAAACCCAGCTCAAAGTTCAGACTATATACTATCTACATTGAGCTTAGGCGTTCGAACACTTGTGTGAGACGGTTCACGGAGCCACGATCCTTATCCGTGAGCAGAGGGCTAAAATTGGGTTAATACTGAAATGTAATGATTATACTAGCAAACATTACTACTTCGTACTAATTAGAAAAAAACAAATGTTTGTTACTTATAAGGAAAACGTAATACTTTTGAGAACAAAGTGTATACTTTTATCATTTTTCGATGTTAACCGATTATTATTATTTTTTATAAAACAAAAAAAAGCTATTATATTTTTTCTTTATGAGTAATATTGCAAATTATAGTGGAAAATCGTAACATGTAACTATCTTTGATGTAAAATACATCAAATGTAAAAGTAGTCCATGTTTTTCAAAGTATTCACCATTCTTCTCATCTATTAAACTAAACATTTTCTACTTCTTGACTGTTATACTTACACCCAGTTTGCTAATATACAAGTATTCACACTTTCATCATAATTTGACATATTTCACGGATAAAGACATCTGCTGAGCGGTCTTCACACAAAATTCTTACCATATACTATACATTCACTTGCACTCACACCCGATACAACTACACCCATCACTCTTAACATTTATACAAAATACACTATCCAAGTTATTTCTGTCTCTTCTAGAAATTAAAACTGTAAAATATTTTTATAATACTTCCAGTTAAGGAAAATATTGCACATTATTTATCACTATTGGCCATCCCTCCTCGGTCACTCGCCATCCATTACCATAGTTTGAACCCGCCAGGTCGCTGGCCGCTGCTGAGTCCTAAGTATAATATGCGGAAAAATAATATACCACTTTAACATGGATATCTAGGAAGTGATTATTGTTACTCAGAATCATTTTACATAGATTTGATTACTTTTATTTGAGATGTGGTTACGAAGTAGATTACTAATTTTTCTGTAGTGGAGAATTTAACTTTGAATATATACACTCAAATCAAGAAATCATAATACAAAAAAAAAAAAAAAAAAAATTAGATGATAAAGAATTAATTCAAAACAGTTTGGCTGTTGCAAAACTGGTCCAGGATTGATAAGCCAGTTCTTACGATGTTCTACAACAACAAACAAACACGGACGTTGCGGAACGTACACCTTGCATTCTCTCCCTAATACCACCATCATACAATATATAACATAAAAGTGAAAATGAAAACAATTAACCTAAAAAAACGGTATTAGGGATCATAGTAACACACATACACCTAACACACACCACAAAACAACAAACAAAAAAACAGGAAATACTTATCGGTAAGGATCAGAACCGTGATGGCCAGTTTGAAAGTAGCAATAAATTATTATCAAAAAAGAACATGTCAACCGCGATCGCGGCCAACAGAAGCTTTAGGGATGTTAGAGGGTTTCGTGGCCGCTACGACGAGTTCAACAAAAAGTTGATGTTTCTTTCTAATTCCCTTTAAAATAGCCGACTTCAACCCTTAATGTAATTAGTCATTGAATCTAATAAAAACCATACATACATATAACAGGAAAGAAAAAAACTCATACTTCATATCATATATTAATTAAAATTGATCATAACCAAAGGAAATTAGAAAAAAACACCTCGACTAAAGAATAGCGGAACACAAAAAATCCCTAAAGACGTCTGTGGCGCATGGCGGTTGGAAGACAATGCATTTGCCTAATAAAATGAAATACAAATTCAAAACTGCCCACTCACGTCTGATCTTACAGTAATATTTCCTCTTTCTTTAATAATTCTTGTTTTGAAAATCCTTTGTCCTAGTAGGCACACGTCTCCTCCATCCGATCGCCTGAGATACCTGTTGTTCGTTTAGGTTAAAAAGAATAAAACAAAACCTCTTTATGTTCAGATATACTACCCAATACGGTGGCCTCTATGAGTGAGAATGCAAGGTCGTTAGAAAAATATACAAAAGTTACGGCGTTGCTGAGTTTTTTCGCCCGGGTAAGACATCTCTAACTTATCTAATCCCTGGACAGTCTGTTGCAACAGCCCACTGTTTGAATTCACTTCTTTTACCATCCCCTCCAACCATTCTTAATATATATCTTTCTTTTCTCTTCTTTAAAATATATATATATATATATATTAAATAACAAAATATAAAATCAGCGGCCATCATAAATGAAATTCAATTCATCACACTGAAACAATTATAATCACGATACCTCAAACACAATTGCAATTAAACAACGCTCCAAGTCACAAGAGCCTTAGCATTATTCTACACTCAAACATAATTCACCTCTTAAAAAAAAAATAAATTAATTAATTCTTGTCCGGCCATACTAACTATAAGACTCAGGCACCGGCGCAGCACCTTTCGGCGGCCGTTTCACTCTGGGAAAAACCTAGAAAGTGGCGACCAGAAGGTGATGAGCGACCACTAGTATGAACTAGCCCGCCCACGATAATATTCTTTTACTGGACATCATAAATAAAAACTATTCTTTACATTTTAAGTTCATAGAAAGAGAAAAAATATAATGTGCACTAGTGTATTGGGGTCCTTAGTACTTACTGTTTTAATATACGTGGTTGTAATTTTATCGTTGAGTGATCAAGTGAATGTATAATTAATGGTAAAATTTTGTGTGAAACCGTCTCACAGATCTTTATCCGTGAAATATGTCAAATTATGATGAAATGTAATACTTATATTAACAAATGCATGTAATACTAAATCAAGAATAAAATGTTTAGTAATAATGAGAAAATGTAATACTTTTGAAAAAAATGGAATACTTTTACATTTTGATGTATTTTACATCAAAAGTATTACATTTTAATTTTCATTATAATTGCAATATTACTCATAAAGAAAAATATAATACTTTTTTTTTTTTTATAAAAAAATAATAATAATTTTACATCAAAATATAAAAGTATTACATTTGTTCTCAAAAGTATTACGTTTTTCCTTATAAGTAACAAACATTTTTTTTTTCTAATTTAGTACGAAGTATTACATTTGCTAGTATAAGTATTACATTTGCATATTAACCCAATTTAGCCCGTCTCACGGATAAGGATCCGTGACTCCGTGAGACCGTCTCACACAAGTGTGACCCATAATTAATTAGATATATATAGTTGAACTTACTGGTTTAGTAACCCAACCTTCTTAAGAGAAAATCAGAGGCCATTATAGCCATTCTCTAAACACAAAAATACTAGTTGGGCTCCAAAAATCTACTCTCAACTTTTACTCCCACTAAGTGTTCAAATTTTATTGGAAGAAAATAAAAAATAATAGATAAAAATCATGATATTCTGAAAGATTAGATCATCACTTTCCTAGTAGCCACTCCTCTAGCATCTCGCTCAAGGATGTCCCAAATGCCTTCGGGTGGGTGATCCAGAATGGTGGTCCCCTAGTCACTAGTTTGCCCCAAGTTAATTGGCCTGTCGAGAAAATCTGCACATTGGTTCCCTTCATGAAGAACATAAACAATATCACTAATTTCCAACTATTCTAGGATGACTCTGCAATCAACAATCAACGTTTCAACTTCCGGGCGTGGTTCACTGTCCCCTTTGACCGCCTGAACCACAACTTAAGAGTCCATTTTTACGACCATCCTGTTGAAACCCATTTGTTTAACCAGTTTGAGACTATCATGAAGACCCCATAACTCGATCAGCCATGAAGCTATTAGTAATCCCAATTTTTGTCACGAATTCAGTAATCCAGTCACCATTGAATAAAAACCATGATCCCTTTATATTAAGCAATCAAAGCATGCCACATATTAAGAGATAAAAATGGGAGTACATGTTGAATTATTACTCTAAATAAGCCATAGTAAAGATATGCTTACTTGTTCTCTAATCTACATGAATCGTGATGTCATTACGAGAAAATGATATATACTTCTTCTCCTAAAAGGTTGAATTTTCAATTTCAAAAGTCCTCATATCTCGGCCCAATAGAATATTTGGGAGTTGAAAAAATAATATTGGTTGTAATTGCGGAACAAACCTCTAACGCAACATAAATAAATAGAGAATTGTAGTGTTGGATTAAGCATGCAACCTTTCATCATATCCATGTTAGCACCATTATCCTAACAAAATGTGATCTCCTATATCACACTTGTAAAAAAAATTTAAGAGTGACTTACCCATAGCATTATATATTTAGGGTGTGTTTGG
The DNA here is from genome assembly GCA_009835305.1 of Ipomoea purpurea. Lineage (NCBI taxonomy): Eukaryota > Viridiplantae > Streptophyta > Magnoliopsida > Solanales > Convolvulaceae > Ipomoea > Ipomoea purpurea. The sequence goes on along the minus strand of VALG01016166.1, from coordinate 9,494 downwards.
TTCATGGGTTATTTTTACATCAGGAATGTGAATTAAAATCATAGTTAGTATTTGGTTGATAATTTTTTGAAATGCAATTATGGGATTTGATTACCCATCCAATTAAAAAACCACATTTTCTAATTAAAAGTGAACATCATTATATTCCATCTTATTGGTAATTTGAATTTTAAATTTGGATTAGTGCTTTTAGCTTTGTTTATATTGATACTTTTGATGTCATTATATTATATTAGGATTAATTGCCTTAATAATTTATTTTTGTATTTTTAAAACACTTATTCCCATTACAGGGTCATACATAACAAAACATCAATATTAGTAATCTCTCAGTTATATTTATCTCTAATTTTTTTGAAGGCTATATTTATCTCTAATTAATATTTAAACCTTTAAAATTGAACTGAACTGGTTAATTAATTTAAAATAAATTGATTTTGGTTACAATTACCCGTGCAAGGTTAGTATACATATACACATATAGGAGAGGTGCAATAATTCAAAGTAATTACTAATTTTTTTTAAGGTGCATTAACTGAGTCATCATATCACGGGCACTCATATATGTATATACATATGTATAATGTATTATATATATATATATATAGAGAGAGAGAGAGAGAGTCTCTGTGTGTATGCAGTAGTGTGGGATGGAGAAATTCAGAAATTAATTGATGTTCTGAGAAATTTCAAAATTGCATGAAAAGATCAGAGATGATGAATGGAAGCTATGAATGCACATACAGGCCAGGCGGATTCATTTAATATATGTTTGATTATTGGAGGTGAGTCAACGAGCTTGAAATGAAATATATATATATATATATATATATATATATATATATATACATGCATGGCTGACACTTGGAGATCCAAGCTCTCAGCCTTCTTCTTCAACCTGTTACACATGCATTGCATGTATCTGCAGATGGGTTTTTATAGATATAATAATAATTATATATATACATAGGCCAGGTTTAGGTTCATATTGACAGTAACGTGATGGAGAAAGATCATCTTAGTTTTAAGAATATAATAATAATAAGGAAAAGTTGCAATTTTTGTTTTTAAGTTATAGAGTAATTGTAGAATTCGTCTCTAAGTATTGGTCATACTCACTTTTCGTCCTTAAGTTATCATTGACGTTGCACTTTTCGTCCTTTTACTAATAAAACATTAAGGATGAAATGATGTAAAATGCAACACAAATGATAATAACTTAGGGACGAAAAGTGAACATGAAACACTCAGGGACGAATTCTACAAGTACCATATAATTTAAGGACAAAAATTGTAATTTTTCCTAATAATAATGTTTTCTTTTCCTATTCATTTTACTAGGAAATTTTTAATTTATACATCTCACAAATATGTCAATTATCAATGTCACCCCTAACTAAATTATTAATGGTGTAAATGTTTAGGGCCGAATTTTAAGCTGGACTAGCGCACATGCCTCCAAATTTTAGAGGGTCCAATATTTAATTTTCACTTAGCTAGTTTAGAAATAAAAACAAAAAATTTTTAATTGAACTTGAAAGACTCCATAGAGGAATGGTATGAACACGTGCTTATTGTATTTTAATTTGGAGGTCAAAGGTTCAAAACTTGAGTGTTGCTCCAACATTAAACATCTTTAATATTTAATTTTTACCTAGTTAGTTTAGAAATAAAAACTAAAATTTTTCAATTAAACTGAAAAGGCTCCATGGAGGAATGGTAGAAACATGTGCTTATTGGATTTCAACTTGGAGGTTAGCGACTTAGCGGTTTAAAACTTGAGTGTTGCTCCAACTTTAAACATCTCCCCTTTTTTTTTTTTAATCTTTTTGCATTGTGAGTTGTGTATACTACTACTATTATTATTATCTATTATTATTATTATTATCATTATTCATTACTCTATCTATTATTATTGTATATTCATTTCATAATATCACTATTATCTGTTGTTTCTCTTTTCTTCCTTTTTCTTTTTCTTAATTCTTTCTGCCCTTACAGTTTGCGCACACTATCTAATCTACTTGTTGTTGTTTGCTTGTATTTATTTCAATAATATCGTTTTTTGTTTTTTTATTTGCGCACACAACATTTTACCACCTTAATTATTAGCACAAAAAAATACGGTAATCTGGGGGGGATCGCTTAAAGATTGTGATTTTGGTAGGCGCCCTCATTTATTAGCCATCACGGGGTTCCAAAAATCTAAAACCGCCCTCGTAAATGTTGTCCCTCCAATTTTCAAAACGTGATATATTGCCCTCCCTAATAGGACGAAGGAGAAACGTTGTTTGTCAACGACAGGAGAAACAAACGAAGAAAGAAAAATGAAGGGAACAAAACATGGGTCATTCGAACAAGGAAAACACCGAAGCTAAACCATATTTACACCACGTAACTAACGTTCAGGGAATGAGTAATAAATGTCACATTTTGAAACTTTGAGGGCAACAGGGGTACACCACCTAATAATCTCAAGGGTGGCATTGAATAATTGCACATACTTTGTGAGGGGCATAAATTCACTACCTTTTTCTCTTTTACTTTATTTCATTCTTCATGATTAAAATAATTTTTTTTCTATTCATTTGGTAACTTCTTCTTCCTTCTTCTTCAATTCTTCTTCTTCTTTGTTTTTTTTTTTTTTTTTTTTTTTTTTGGTTTGTCAGGTAGAGGGTAAACTGCGACATTTACTAATACAACACTAGTTAATAGAGACTATAAAATTCTTTCTAATTCATACCTAGCAAAAACAATAATCACTTATACCTCAATATTATCCGTAAATAGATGGAAACTGAGCTAGGAGCAATTAAATGTAGCTAGCATTATTACTCTATTTTAAATAATATAAATTCTCAAAAACTTAGATCACTTAATGTTTAAGAGGATAAGATTTCTACAAATTAATATGACAAAAATGAATTAAACACTAACAAGTTTAGGGATATCACAATCTCTAAAAATGTCGTCTCACACTCCCTCAAGCAAAATAAAAGGCATATAACTTGGAAAATTTTACAGTGCAAAATATTTTGTAAAATTATACCTTATGCATTACAAGCTATACTTTCTCTCTATATGTATCTCTAACAACACACAATTTACAAAATAGTATTGTAAAAATTTCCATAACGTAACTTATGTTATCACGTGACAAGGACAATACATAGTATCTTCAAAAGTAAAATTTATGTTCACGAACTATTACACAAGAGTGAAATTACTCAGCGCGAAATATTATTACACCATTGAATAATAAAGATCAGACATGCTAAAGTGTAGAATTTATGAAAATAATTTGTCATATAACAATAGTTTGTGAATACATTTTTTGTGTAAAAGGCCGCAAATGAAGACTGTAAATTATAATTAGGAAACCTCCGTACGTGTATGCAGTTAGTTCAAAAAAAAAAAAAGAATTTTAGTAATAATTAAACTTTGTAAACTTTAAGGAATCTTGTTTCTAATAATGTTTTGACAATTTGTCCACATATCGGTTCAAAGAAGATTTTGGCAATACATACATATTATGTATGGTTTTCTATGAATTTCAATTGCGAATTTATGTTTGTAATTGCAGATCGAAAAGTGTTGGCAAAGATGAATAACTTTTCCAGATCCCATTCGTCAAATGTACTGACGAATATTAATTGTAGTGTTATAAATTCCCATGCCACACATATATATTATATATATATATATAATATATATATTATATACTATATATACTATATATATATATATATATATATATATACTATATATATATATTATATATATTTGCTAAGCTGCTAGCAGCTAGCTGTTGGATTCATAAGTGTAGTGTCGAATTTTGCCTCCATCATGCACACCTCCCTCTCAAGCCCAGAGCCAGACAAGTGTAAAGTAAACACTTCACCTAACTTGCATGAATATATTGCATGTTAATTATTACTCTTCCTTACCGTTTTCTGTAAAAATAAAAAAATAAAAAATAAAAAATTAATATATATCCTCATTGGGGTTGGAATTTGTTATTAGGACTTTATGTATTTGAGTCACATTATGACTTCTTATCCTAGGTTTAGACTCCGTATCCTAGGCTAGTTTTCCTATGATTCTCTCTTGAATATATACCCTCAGTACAGTTGTATTTACTGTGCATCTAATACAATTATACAGTTCTCATCTAGTATCAACTAAGTTAGCTAGGGTTTCGTTCCCATTGATTGACGGATCTATTAACCTCCTCTTGAACGGGACTGTCTCCGATGCCTCTATCACTTCCTTAGATGCCCATGGGTGTTAACTCGCTTTGTACTGCACATAACTTCATCAGTATTAAGCTCACCCATAAAAACTACCTGTTTAGGAGAACGCAAGTCGTTCCGGTTTCTGGACGACATAGCCTGATGTGTTTTGTCGACGATATGCATCCCCTCTGTCTGGCGGCCATCGGAGGGACAGTCCGTTCAAGGACACTTGTTAACTAGACTCCGTGCCCAATGCAATTCTGACGCGAATTCCATAGCGGGAACGACCATTCACTCTCTCGGCCCTAAACTTAGTTATCGGAAAGCAGAATGAGAACTGTGTGTTACGTTCGTATTAGATGCACATAGGGTAACACGAAGGTCATCATCCATGTTCACTGGTGGTGAGTTAGCAAGTTTGTATTTCTAGTGAGCGGACTCATTCATTATGCAAAACTATAGTTTGGCTATAAGCAGAGTACTCGCGAATTCCGTAATAGGATAAAAGTCATAAAATTGCTTGACACACAATACATAAGTCCCCAATTATTGAAGGTAGAACCCAATGGAGAGTGAAATATCGCTCTATGACTCTAACAATTGATTACTTTGATATTAATATCTCTGGATTATGTTTATCTCATTATCAAAAATCGCTGATGGCTTAGGTGAACAAGCTGCTTCAAATATGTGTACTTGCTTCTTTTATACATTTTGTCCCTTTTTTTCTTTTTATTTTCATTTCTTACAGGTCTATCTGAGTGATAGATATGTCCCTCCTTTACATTTTAGATACAAGCTACTCTATTTGCGCGAGTATGCATATTCTTTGAGATTTGCGTCCAATAAAATTTATAATGAAATTCAACATCATGGAGATCTACATCATGTGTCACTGTGAAGGCATCAATACGACAGGACTTAACACCTTATGTACGATCCAACTGAGCTACGTGCTGAGTTTCACCCTTTATAGCATCATACAGGGACATGTAGAATCACGAGATTATGTTGTCCACCAGACCAAAATTTTTGAGGAAAATAATGCAAATTAAATTATTGTATTCTTAGTACTCCTCTTGGCCGAGAGAATGAGATCAATGTTAAAGCTCATATGGCACCTCGAGATTCAATAAGTATATATTAGATTGTGTTGGTCTCGGTCGAATAAGAGAAAAAGTCTGAATGAAGAGTGAATAGACTTTAATTTTAAAAGATTTTTGTGAATGATTATAATAAAACGTTTCAAAAAATTTAGACTAAGTTAAAATTGTAACACCCCTTTAAAGGTTATATTGACTGCTTAACTAAATAGTTCAATGAAATTAGTTTGATAAAAACAAAGTTACAAGCGGAATAAAGTGTTTTTCAAGATAAGTTAAAACTTGAATAAATATGAATTATAACAAAGTAAGTAAAATAAAGTGCATAAATGTAAATGATACGAAATATTTCATAGTAATTTGAAAGTGATGTAATCCCGCTAGTACACTCTTTTCATATCATCCAGGAAGATATTCACTATCATTTGGTATCTCCACACAATTACAATCAATAATCGAAACAGGTGCTTTGATAATTTAAGCCTGCACAATTTTACTTAGGTTGTGTTTGGTTGGTGGGTTTTTGCCAATAGGAATGAGTATGAAAGTGATTGTTGTTGTTTGGTTGATAGGTTTTTAGAACACTGAGTTTCGAATACCCCATCAATTTGTAAAACCCAACCTCAAATTAAATTAAGTGTTTTCATTCCCTTATTCATTCTTCCAAGCTGCTATATTAGTTAATAGCTTATTCTCTATGTTCCACCTAGTCTACCAAACATGTTAAATACTTTTCCCAAACCATTACCATTACCACAGTATTGTAACCATTCCGATTTCCGATTCCTATGTGTCGAACCAAACACACCCTTAGACTTTCACATGACAACCATTGTTACTCTTTCACGTACTATCTGTTGAGCCATTATATGTTAATCCAACTTTTAGCTTATAGCTATACCATGTACTCCTTCCTACTTATAGATGTGTTTCGAATTTGTCTGTTGGATGCTTGAATTAGACTTACTTCTAACAGACTGTAATGTTGCATGCACAACATTTTGACCAGATTCATACTATGATATATACTACTTTGAAGACCAACATATATACCGGCCGGACACTGTAAATGGAAAACGTGAAATGTTACCCTCTGATTATTCTACCGGCCGCGCCAAGGTTGAGCAATGTCACAAGCTAAGCACCTTAATGACTCTCCTTCTTTTGATTCACCTAACTCTGCGCCATGCAACAATATAATGCTACTCTCGAGATTGTTAGGGTTCATTTTAATTGCATTTACTCTCTTCCTTCAACTTCAACTCTCCCCAACTGTTGCCTACCCTTTCTATTCTCACGTATATATATTATCTCACTCGTCCTCATCCTTCTTCTCTCCTCCATCTCACCTACAACAACTTATATTATCCTTCTCTTTGATGTAATAGTATGAGAGGAGAGAGAAGCGAAAAATTGGCGAAAAAGTGTTCTGTGTGTTAATTGTTGTGCTTGCAAGTGGTGGTGTGCGCATGCGATCGGCGCGTAACATTCCCGATTCTACGTGAACTGTCGGCACGCGGATCTGACGTGAATCCCCGTAATAACCGTATGAGCCTGCATGGCTGCCCCGGCGCGAGTTGATGACGAGTAGCAAGAACCTTGCATACTGTTGGCGTGACTTGGAGGCTGGCTGGGGGTCGGCTACCTGCCTTCGCCAATTGGCGGCGTGGCCGGTGAAAGTGGCGGTGCAAGCGGCTTGGGTGGTGCTGGCGGTCTCGGCCGCTTGGCGGCGGGATTTTGGGTGGCGCAAGTGACTTGAGAGGAGGGACTTGGTGGCGCTCAGTGGATTTGGGGATTGGCGCGCGAGTGCGCACTCGGCGGGCTTCGGCGGACTTGGGTGGCGCTAAGTGGTCTCGGAGGTCATTGCGTGGGTTTGGTGGCGCAGAGTGTGATCCGGTGGCGGAATGGCCGGTGGGCAATTGGCTAAAATGTTATCTCCATAGAATCTCTAGCTATCGATTAGATACTGATGATAGCCTTTAAATTTCGCGTTATTTTGGTGTTTTTCTAGTCTAGGCCTTTAATTTGGATTCTTTCAATGCATGCAGGCTATCGGTCGTGTGTCTACGTTGGCTACAACCACTAGGTACCGTAGCAATCTAGTACTTATATAGTTAGGTTGTGCTGTGTTTTAATGGTTTTATTTCCAGCCACTACCACGTACTCCATGTAATTCCCGTTTGAAATTTATTATCAACTTTTATAATTATTTTCCATGAACTACTGTTTTACTGTTTAATATCTTATGGTTATCAAGCTATGCAATATATATATATATATATATATTATAGAGTTAGGATCATATGAGAACATGTGTTTAGGTGAGAAACATGAGAACCACATCATGTGCATCCATCTAATATTTTTAATGGTAAGATTAGATTAAGTGTGCGCGAACGAGCATTAAATGTGTGCAAACACACTACTGCGTTTGCCACACATTTAATGCGCGTTCGACACAATTAATCTTAAATCTAAACTCATCTAAAAAATTATTAGATGGATCGCACAAATGGATGTGTTCTCACCGTTCTCACTTAAGCACATGTTCTCACTGGAACTCTACCCTATATATATATATATATATATAGATATATATATATATATATATATTACGAATTACGAATGGGTTATTCATTCAATTTTCTTTTAATTTTTTTTTTTTAATTTTTTTTAATTTTTAATATTACTTTGAATTTGATGTGGTTTTTAATATATAAATATTATATACTAGCACAGTACAAAAAGTTGACTTTTAGATACCTTTAAAGCTTTACTAATCTATAAAATATGATGCAGCAGGTAACTAATAAATAGTTCACTTGGCAATCAAATAAAACATTTATCTAGTAATTAATAATGGCATGTATGTCAATAAGTAAATGTTATGAGTTAAGTTAGAAAATCCATGGGGATAGAATAGTCCAATGAATCCAACCAAAATAATAAGTCCAGAAGTGAACTTCTTTTAAAAAATTGACTTAAAATACACTAGTCAAGAGAAATGTTAATATACCCAATTATTTCAGCTAAGAACGGTGACGGGAAGTAAAAGTGTTGTTCTTTTTTTTTTTTTTAAACAATGTCAGTTTCATTACAATAGATTGTTGATAAATTATTTATAAAATTGTCACCGTAAATTTTTCTAAAGAATACACCACCGTTCTTATAACAACAGTGGCTCAATCTCCCATGTTTTTTTTTGTACTAATGCAACTGGCTGCAACCAAACTAGGCCACATGTGCCTATATATAACACTATTATATTGATACAACCATCATAGTTATCTAAGTATGCGCATTGTCGTCTAGCTCAACTGACCGATCACAATATATGGCCAATACAGGCCAACCAAAGAAGTGCCATGTTAGTCACTTGCGATGCATGCATACATGCATTATTATGGCATAAATAACTTGGATAAGGTATAAATATTTAATTTAAGCAAGTGTAACTCCAATTTTAAGATCAATACACAATCAATCAGCTAATGACAAATTGATAATGTGCGTAACAGAGTTAAAGAGAAATAGTTAATGAACAGTTCAGACAGTAGTTCAGAACAAAATCACACAGATAGCAAACAACAAGTAATCAAGAAGAACACGCAATAACACGGAAAATTTGTTAACCTAGTTCGGAATAACCATTTCTACATCTGGGGGCGCACCACAGAAATGATAGCTCAATTCTTCATTCATAATCAACTACAAAGTTTTACCAAACACAGCGATTATTAGAACGAAGCACTTCGAAAACGAAGAAACTTCTTGAAGAATTGGTGAAGGATCTCCCGATCTTCCAAGTTGAGTATCTCCCTCAACTGCAGCTGTCCTGAGTTGTAATATTGTGGTAACAACCCGAAATCATCAAAGATCAAATCCAACTTAATATGAATGTAAATTCATCAAGTTGCTCCGTTAACAAGCTCCTTGAAACTGCCATTCTATTTTTTGGAATTTTACAAACTAATTCTTAAATAGTCAGGGGTAGCTAGAGGAGAGTCAAGGCTTTTTTATATTCTTCTTCTCGATTAATCTATAAAAACTAACTGCCTTGAACTATATTCTGAACTTGTTTTGTTAATTGGTCAAGCCTTGGTCTTCACTCTTCAATCTTCAATCTAAACTTTAGTACAAATACATAGATGAACTT
>VALG01016161.1:0-81778 GCA_009835305.1 Ipomoea purpurea | reverse complement strand
CACTATAAAAAAAATAAAATATGAGGTTTCACACTTTCATTGTAGTCAAGGAATTAATACTATATATATATATATATATATATATATTATTATAATATATATATATATATATATATATATATATATATTATATATATATATATAATTATTTTAAATGTATTTTGAAGATAAATAGTAATAATATATTATTTTCATTTAGTTTCAATGTTTCATATAGATACTTAGATAGTAACATGCATGCACTAGCAACTTTTATTTTAAGGAAAAATTAATTTTCTGCTACCAAAATATTTTACATATTACATTCAGTATCACCACCATTATACCAGATTTAACATAAGTTGCACTCATAGAGTTTGACATATACTCATAAAAAAATATGGGTGGCCTCTAACTTTACCATTTCACCGAGAAAAACTTATCTTCACAGTTGAAAAATGTGAACTGACTCAACTGGAGTAAACTCGGCTCTTGTATACTAGTTCACGCAAGAGAGGTAACCACACTAAGAATACTATATAATAACAATCGTCTGCACAAGAGAGGTAAATTGCACTAGAAACACCTCGAACACGCGTCATGCTTAAGTAACTAAAAATGTATTGATAAGAATAAAAATTGTGAGATTCATTTACAAGAATCATGCTTTATTACTCAATCAGTATTACGTTGCCCATTAAAAAATAAAAATATTTAATACATGCGGTTTATATGACTTAAGTTACGTACCCCCTTCACATAATTAACCACTTCAGCGACGAACACTTTCCGGTGACGATGATCATGGAAGCTGAAAGTGGATATCGCCATGGTGGCCGAAACCATCCCGACCACCGGAATCATCATCAGCGCCACCTTCTTCTGCAAATTCAATTCACATATAATATATATATATATATATATACACACACACATTAACCCATAATATATAATTCTAGCTCATAAATCATAACCATGCAGCTTAGCTTGCTTACCTTTCAGGCGTTTGATGCGAACCAAAAAGCTAAGCTGCATGGTTATGATTGTTGAGAATTATATATTATGGGTACGGTTAATGTATATATAGTATAATACATCAACCTTTGTATATATAATGATTCTTTTGAAGTATCTTTTAATTTTCACCTTCTTAGTCTGAATCGGTGGTTATGTCATGTAAATTTCATTTATTAGATATTTTTCTTAACGGGACATGTTAGTCTGAAGTAGTTATATCACGTAAATTTCATTTATTAGATATTTTTTTTAACGGGGTACGTAATATTGTAAAAATATGCATGTTGAGATAATAGCATTACCCTTACTAGTAATATCCAAAACCAAAAGTAGTCTAAGGTATTAATCAATAAAGTACGTACATATTTACGACCGGGCCGGGTTAATAGTTATATATAAACACTATAGGGTAATTTTAGTCAAACAATTGGTCTAATATAATAATCATAAAATTTTAAATTTAACTCCATGTTCGATCTCATTAACCTTTTTTATTTAATTCGATTAGGGCTAAAAGGTAAGTAAACTAGGCTGGATTATTATCGCTTACTAGCTAGCAAACTTCACCCAAAATTAAATTTGAGTAGGGTTCTTAATTAATAAAAGGAATAAACACTAACCACTATTGTACATGTGGCATGCATAAATTTGAGAGAGGTGAGGCAAAACGCTAAATCTTATTCTCTCTATTTGTAATTTCAATGCATAATTTTCCCTCGATGTGGAGATAAGATGTGGGAATGAGAATACTGAGGTAAATTTGTAAGTTTAATTAACCTTGAAAATTATGTTTTAAGATTGTAATTAACCGGCACGATTCAATGTAATGAGGAAAGTTGTCATCCACTAGCTAATAATTGAGGGACCAAAATTAAGACACATATAATTATATTGGGTGACTGATCTGAGGCCACTATATATTCGTAATTGTGAGATTAAAAACACCATTTTTTTTTACAATAATAAGTTATAAATAATTTAGGATAAAAATTGAAATTATAATCTCTCAATTGGTTGTAAGAGGTGTACAAAAACTTCATATAAGCCTTTTTTTTTTTTTTTGTCAAACCACATTTTGGTTTTCTCAGCTATGGTACAGGTACACTAAGTCTCTACGCGGCACATCAAGACTAATTTAATAATGTTTGTAACAGGTCTGAACTCGAGATCTTTGGTTAAGAAAGAAGAAACATGCATCATCTCATTGACACCTTTATTAGTATAAGCCAAAATGAAATAATAATTAATAATACTTGGTAATATAGGGATGGCATAATTTCCAACTTAAATTTGATGTGACACAAAACCAATTGATAGGTTCTTTTCAACAAATTTCAGGAGATATCTTTTAAATTCTTTTCTTATTCCAAATTATTATATTGGATTTTTTTTAAAGCATTATATTGGAATATAATCCAATGGAAATTATTATTTACAAATATCCAATAAAATAATTGCATAATCGATCAAATATTCTAAATGAATGGTCTCATTTTTTGGTATTTCACATGTATAAAAACTCCTTTATACTATGAAATTAAATTTACATTGAGTGACTCTTGATCAAACTCGTTGCACATGTATAAAAACTCCTTTTTACACCATGATATCATTCGAAATTAAAATAAAAAAGAAAAAAAAAATAAAGCATATCTATTTCCCTTGAAAATTTCATTGACAGATTTATATACTCCATATATTACATATCATTACCAGCTTTGAATATTCAGTTCTAATATTGTGAATATAGAATTCAAAAATTGTTAATATAATTTGGATCACCTTACAAGGTGGACACGGGTCCACCGTGTTAGAATTTTTAGCTAAAATGACATTTTTGAGTGGCTATTTTGTGATACAAGTATATGTAGGGTCCACTTTTTGATTTGTGTTGAGTTAAAGTGGATTTTCACTCTCTGTAATGAAACGAGAATTTGATATATTTATGCTCAAAATGAGTAATATGTGAATGCGAAATTGATTGTAAACCTATTTGAAAGAAGTCAAATTTTTTAAGCGTAAGTAATATGGAATCATTTTATTACAATTCATGCTATTTGTAGTACTCCTGCCAATGAGGTATGTTGATGTTGAGCTTAATTAATTTGTTAATTAAAGCTCTTTAAAGTTTAAGCTTTGGAATTGGAAATTTTGCATTATGCATAATTCGGTGTTGTGAAGAAAAATGAAAGCTTAATTATTGAAGCAAAAGCACAACTCGTTTTTAGCACAAATCGTACATTTTCTTGTGGAGAAGCACCACTCGTTGCTTGTAGTACGAGTTGATTCGGTACTTGTCGCACCGACTCGTGCTATACCGTTTCGATGTTACTTGTATCACTTAAGTGCGATTTTCGATCTCAATTCAAAAATCTTTTTAATTTATATAGACTTCTCGATTATTCAGATATTTTGAAACATGTCATTATAATCGGTACGAATTAATTTCGTTACCGTTTAAATATGATCGTTCAAATGCTATAATCTTATTATTAAATTTGATTTATATTGATTTAATGTGCCATTGATTATAGCTTTCAAATTCCTTCTCTTCTCTATAAAGAGCTCGTTGTTGGCAGAGAGTTTGAACTCAAGTTTTAAAAACTATCAAAATCTTTTTGTTTTTTCTTTCCTCACTTCTCCCAACTCCATTTTGCTACGAAGGAAAATAAATTTTGCCAACATCTTCTATAAATTTGTACAGAGTGCTCAACTTGTACTCTTGTTCGTTGACTTTGGGTTTGAGTACTTCAACACCAAAGTCGTAGTCTGTTTTATCCTGAGAGACTGATGCCACAACGCTCCTAGTACCCTCAAAAAAGTGGCGAAACGGTTTTAAGGGAGGTGTGTGTACACACGACTCGGGCTTCCTTTTCTTCTCGTTGGGTTAACCTCAGGTTAGAAACCTTTTCCGTTTCATATATATATTATTTTATATATTGTTCTTGGTTTCGTACCAAGTGTGGTGGAATTATTTTTTGATAAAATAGATCTCTATTTTGTTTATAATACTTGGTATATATATGAAATTTTGATTTTATACCAAAATTGGTTGGAATTAAATTCTATTTTTCTTTTAAAGAATCAGCATAATTGCCATATACCACATCAGGCATCCTTAGAAACCACTTTCAACTGAAGATGTCCTTTTTAGTCTTTTTATATTTATCAGCTTATCAAAAAGCTAATTTTACAAAACAATTTCAATTATAACAGCTCTTCAATTTTCAGCTCCGAACTTATAACTTTTCAGCTTTCAGCTCCTTTTTCAGCTTTCAGTCCTAGTTTATAACGTTTCAGCTACGTTTGTCAAACAGAGCCTACATATAACTACACATCAATATTACATTATTCATAGGGTAAGTACTAACACAAACTAAAGAGAAATCAGCTAGTATTTTGATTCTTTAATTTTAACATTTATTATCTATAGATTTCATAAATTTTCAAAGCTCACATGTTTTTCTAAGCAAAGATTTCTAAATGCAGAAGCACACAGTATTAACAACACGAACTCAAAATAAATATGATTAATAAGCTACTTTAGTTTTTCTGGCATTTTAAGTTTATACTTTATAGATTTCAAATCCTTAAAATTCATATATTTTCTCAATTTCTCGAGACCCATAGCCAGATTTGAGGGCGTGCAAGATGGACAACATCACAGGCCTCAATTTTTAGAGAGCTTAATATTTAAAATAAAAATAATATATTTAACAGTAGGAACTGTGATTTTTGCATTTCATACTTATTTGCAATAAAAATCATATATTTTATAGTATTGATTTTAAAGATTGCGCTTATACTTTTTATAGGACCAGTAAATAAATAAATAAAAACTTGTGGAGACCCAACAAAGTGGTCATTGCAAGGGGCTCAATGAAACATCCTAAAATTCACAACAATAAATTAATTATCGTAAATTAAGAATAAATATTACAAATTAATTAAAGGTGGAAGGTTAGTTGAAGGGGAAAAAACAATATATAGCCTATTGTCCAAACTTGCTCGGCAGCAAATAGAAAATTTTTATAAACTAAGTAATGCCGTAATGGAGCATTTTCATAAAATAGAACCAAAATTTGAGAATTGAAGCAAAACCCCGCATATAGGATACTGCCCACATTTTATTTCTTGCAGTTAGAGTACTTTTTGTTTTTGTTTTTGTTTTCCCTATTCTATTCAATTATCATTTCTTTTTTTGGTACAATCTATTAAATTATCATTAGCATTAACTTCATCTACCAACTTATGATTTACAAATATAGACATATTCACATATAATAGACGTATACGTCCCTCTTTGCTTATTTATTTATTTATGAAATAAGGGTAAAATATGTCACTCAACTACGCACCAAACTACAATTAGATCATTGGACTAAAACAATGTAATTTGATCCCTCAACAATACAAACTCATACAATTCAATCCAAAATGACTTGTTTACCTGAAAAGACAGTTACCGAATTTAAAAATAATTTTAAATTTAAAAATTAAATTTAAAAAAAAAAAAAAAAAAAAAAACTCTCTCGTCTCTAGCGGAGACGAAGGGGCGGCTTCGTCTTGGGCCGTCTCCCCAGCCATGGAGACGGCATGAGACTAAGAAAAATGAATTTACTACTACCAAATATATATTACATCTGGTATCACCATTATTGTAAGATTAATTCATTTTAACATAAATCACACTCACAAATTAAAGTTTGACTCTTACTCATAAAAAACATGTGTGGCCTTCACTTTTATAATTGCACCGAAGAAAACTTGCATTCACTATTAAAAAATATGAACTGAGTAAACATTGCTCTTGTGTACTAGTCTTACACAAGAGACGTATGTAACCACTAAGAAGACTATGTAATAACAATCATTCGCACAAGAGAGGTAAATTGCACTAGAAACACCTTATGCGTCATGCTTAATTAACTAAAAGGGTATATTGATAAGAATAAAAATTGTGACATTCATGTACAAAAATCATGTTTCATACTTGATTATCCTTAGCCTTTTCCGACAAATTAAAGTCAAACACTAAATTGACTTTTATTAGATTAATAAAGCACCACTAATAAAGAAATAAAGAACTAAATAACCAAAATGTCCCCCACATTTAAAAAAAGAAAAACAATAGTGAATATAATACACAAAAAAGAAACAACCATCAGATCAGATCTCTAAAAATCAATGGCAAAAAATAAACCACATGTTCTTACCTAACACCCTATTCTCACCTCACTGATTATAAATCATTAATTTATATATATGATATATCCCTCAGCTGGGGGCTCATCATTTCAAGAAACTCTCTCCAAGCTAAGCTTCACACCATGGAAGATAGACTGCGTTTGGCAGTGGGAAATGGGTAAGTAAATATATGCAAATATATATGCCTCTAATATGCATGAATATATAATTTATTTTAAAAAATTAATTAACTTAGCTTGCATGCATATATCTTTTTGCAGGTAATGCCGGCAGCTTGATGCTCTATTCTGCACCAATGTAAATAAATTAATTATTAAAGAAGATGGAAATTTATTATATATATATATAGTATATATATATAGTTGAATTCTTGCAAATTATTTTAGTTTAAATAATACTCCAATTGATTGTTTCTGTGATGTGCAATTTTGGCATGCAGGTTAACTTTTGTGAGGGTGATCAAGAAGAAGAGTACGGAAGAGTTCTCATGCATTCCGTACATACTCGCACTGTTCAACTGCTGTCTTTACACGTGGTATGGCCTGCCGGTGGTGAGTCGCCGGTGGAAAATTATTCCGGTGGTCACCATTAATGGAGTGGGGATTGCTTTTGCTCTCCTTCATTCTCATTACTTTTGGTTCGCATCAAACGCCAGAAAGGTAATTAAGCAAGCTAATATAAGCTGCATGGTTATGATCGTTGAGAATGAATATATTATGGGTTAATCATTAATGTGTATATATTATATATGTGAATTGAATTTGCAGAAGAAGGGTGGCGCTGATGATGTTTCCGGGGTCGGGACGGTTTTGGCGACCATGGCGATATCCACTTTCATCTTCCATGATCATCGTCACCGGAAACTGTTCGTCGCGGCATTGGACTCGTCGCCTCCTGTCAATGTACTCTTCTCCTCTTGTGGCGGTGGTACGTCGTCGTTTAGCTGCTACCTTTGTATATATAATGATTCTTTTCAAGGTATCTTTTAATTTTTCACTTTCTAAGCCTTCTTAGTCTGAAGTGGTTATTGTCATGTAAAACCTCATTTATTCAATGGCTGAAATTTATATGACATAATCACTTCAGACTAAGAAGCTTAGAAGGTGAAAAAAATGTAAATTTCATTTATTAGATATTTTTTTAACGGGACATGTAATACGGTAAAAATATTTACAATAATGACATTACGCTTATTAATAATATTCAAAATCAAAAGTAGTCTAAAGTATTGATTAATAAAGGTATGTACATTTTTATGAGACCGACTTAATAGTTATATACAACTCTAGTCAAATTAGTTAAAATTGGTTTAATAATTATAAAGTTTTAAATTTAATTCTATGTCGATTGACTTTTTTATTTAAAATTTTAAATCAATTAGGATGATAAGGTAAGCAAAACTAGGTTCGATTATCACTTACTAGCTAGTACATGCACTTCACCAAAGGTACATTTGAGTAGGGTTCTTAATTAATAAAAGTAATAAACACTAACCACTACTGTACACGTGGCACGCAGATTACTAATTAACATTATTGTACACGTGGCATGCATGCAGAAGCGAGTGATAAAGACAAAGAGCGTGGAATATATGCCATTCTACTTGTCTTTCTTTTCGTTCTTGACCAGCTCACTCTGGATGGCATATGGCTGCTGAGCCACGATCTTGTTCTTGCGGTTAGTAATTAAATTAAATTAAATAAATTTCTTCAATTGATTTAATTTAATTTAATTTAGATTTTCGATTTGTACAACGTTAATATTAATCTTGGTCGTCGGATAACTACTGTCGTGTCTGCAGTCTCCGAACCTTGTCGGGTGCCCAGTGGGCATGCTGCAGCTTCTTCTCTACTGCAAGTACAGGAGGAACAAGGATCAGACGCCGCCACCGTCTGAAGAGCCAGAGCCATCAGAATCAAGAACCGAAAATCCGTTAATGTAAATTAAAAGACGTGTTTTGTCCCAACTAAAAATCTAAACTGGTACAAATGCAATGTATATAGTTTATGGCAGAGATTTAAACTGGAAAACTGTACAAGACAATGGCATTCAAGTAAATCACTTTTTGTCAGAGCTAAGTAACATATAATTCATGTCCGGTTAATTGTGAAGAATTGAAATCAAAGAAATTACTGGAGTTCACATTAGCTGTTAGATGTTTCAAAGTTGAATGAACTGGGTGACAACATGGATATATCTATTATCTATAACAAAGACACGGGTTCTGTTATTTACCTCTATCCAGCTACAGCCAGGAGGCTTCTTTGCTTCCAATCCTTTCAACGCCTTCCTCGCCTGCATCTTCTCCCTCCACCTTCCCGATCCAGCATACATGTTCGACATGATAACGCAGCCAGACACGGGGTGGGGGTCGAAAGACAACATTTTCTCTGCAACCCTCTCGCCAGCTTCCATGTCTGCCCAGAACCAGCAAGCGTTGAGAAGAGCTACGAGTATTACCTTGTCAGCTCAACCGGCATTTCATTCACTAGCTCCTCAGCTTCCTGGAGATGGCCTGTTCTACCGAGGAGATCCACTATGCATGTAAAGTGTTCCAGAGCGGGGGTTATACCAAAACGTGCTTCCATTTCATGGAAAATCCTCGTGCCCTCGCTAACCATACCTGAATGTGTACAGGCAGAGAGTACCCCTACCAAGGTTGCTGCGTTTGGATGTACCCTCGCTCCAGCATATGCTCAAAGAGCGAGATCGCCTTGTAGCCAAGGCCGTGGTGTGCATATGCATTGATCAGAGCTGTCACGCTGCTACGTTAGGGCAAGAAATGGCAGCAAATGATGCTTGAGCATCGGCTATGGTTCCACATTTGGAATACATATCCACAAGGGCTGTCCCGACATAAACATTGGTTTCAAACGGAGTTTTAATCAGATGGGCGTGAATAAGTTGCCCTTGCTGTAGAGACCCGAGACAGGAACATGCATGAAACAGGGCAGAAAACGTTGATCTGGTCTGGCTTATTGGTACCGACGCATTTCCAGATACAGTTTTACTGCATTTTCATGTTGATCATTGTGAATGTAACCTGAAATCATTGAATTCCAAGTAACTGGATTTCGTTTTCCTTTAGTTTCTTCAAAAAGCTCCAGAGCCTTTTCAGTCTCACGATTCCTGAAATACACTGATATCATAGTATTTGTGGAAGTTAAAGTTCTTTCTGGCATTTCAGAGAACACCCGCTTTGACTCCTCAACTCGACACACAAAGCATACCCTTTTATCATCAGATTGTAGGACACTGCATTTCTATTAATCAACCCATTAAAGATCAATTCAGCTTCTTCGATCTTGCCAGCCATGACAAGACCTGCAATCAACACGTTCGAATCATTCAAGCAAGGATTTACCAGCTGGCTGTATACTCTTTTAGCATCATCCATGACCAAACAATTGCAGTAAAAATCAATAAGTGCCCCACAAATCGAACTGTCCAGTTCGAAACCACCTCTGACTACCAGCCCATGAAGAGCCTTTCCCACTGGCAAAATGCCCTGTCGACTACAAGCTCTTATGACACAATCCAAAGTGAATTCATTTGGTGTGATATCTCCATTCTTTCTCATCAATGTGAATAACTCCAAAGCCTTTTGAGCACCCTTTTCGGTTTTAGAGTATCCTGAAATCAATGTAGTCCAAGCAATAACATCATGGCTTGGCATCTTGTTGAAAATTCTGGAAGCATCATTCAGTAGATTACACTGTACATAACCAACGAGCATCAAGCTCCAAAGCAGCTCATCCTCTCATGTAACTCGTCGAACACCCTCCTTGCCTCTTCAATTTCGCAAGAACTCGAGTAGAAATACAGCAAAGCGCTCCCAACAAGCTTAAAACTTTCGCACCCGGACTTCAAAACCAGTCCGTGAACTTGCTTTCCCTCGCTGGACGACCCGGAATGAGCGCAGACGCTGAGAACTGAAGAGAAAGTGGACTCGTTAAGCTTCGTGTTGCTGCGGTGCATTGACCACACCAAGCTAAAAACTTCGCTGTACTTTCCCCATTCGGAGTAGCCAGAAATCATGGCGTTCCAGGAGACGACGGACCGCTCACGCATTCCGTCGAACAGCTGCCGTGCTTCTTCGAGTTGGCCGCTTTTGGCTCGCTTCGTGATAATACCGTTAGTCAGAATGATCCCGGATTTGGACGGTCCAGCATAGACCGTGCAGTAGTTTCTTTTCCACCGGTTGTGCTTCCAGACTCCTAAGAATGACGATCTCGTCAACATTCCGGCCAGAAATTAACGCGTGCGCGGCTCGCGCGCTTTCGACTTTGGCTGTTGTTGACTTGTTGTCCTGTGAGATTATGTACAGAGTCTAGGTCTTGCAAATGTTAGTTGGATTTCCAGGTTAGGCGGGCTTTATTGTTGGACTTCCATGTACCATGCCTATGCCATCAACTTTTCTACCCCATCGTCTTATATCTACTAATCTATAGATCTACTTAGTTTCTTTTTCTTAAGTTACCATCTATTATATCATACGCTTTTCATGAATACCACTATATTTTGTCATTTGATGATTTAATCATTGACAATAAATTAGTAGAATCCCAACGTCAGCAGAAGCGATGACTTGCGGGTGAGGGTGAGACAGTGAGCAGAGGCGCAGAATAGAGGGTTTGGAAGTTGAAATGAGGTGAGGTAAAACGGTTTCGCGAGGGCATCGATGACTCTCGATGAGGGTGAGGCAGTGAGTAGATGCGCATAGTATAGGGTTTCGAGAAGTTGAAATGAGGCGAGGCGGAAGGGTTTTGCAAATCGTCTGTTTTTTTTTTTTCCCGTTGACTTGCGCTCCGCGTGAAAAAAGTTCGTTTTTGGTCACTTCGTTGCTTCGATGAAAAAGCGTGCTCAGACCGCGTTTTCTCACGATGTTGCGCCTTGCCCAGGCGAGGCGATCTGTCGTCGCTTTTAACAAGTTTGTATATATGTGTGTGTGTGTATAATCATGATCAAATGTGAATTATGTTTACCGTGATAAGTGTGGATTAATTTGAGCAGTCTATATAGGATGACGTGATCAATTTTATAAACATTAGTATAATGGAATCAACTTAGGAATTTCATGCATCTATTTCTTTAACGTAACAAAACTTATTAGATCAAATATGTTATTTTTGCAAACTATCACCAGTAACCAATGCACATGAGACACTACTAAAAAAAAAAAAAACCAATAAAGATGAAGACAATGAAAAACATATCCAAAAGCGAATTAACAATAGTTAGAGCAATTTCAACCAATAATAGTATGAAATGATGGGCTCCTGCTAATGGATTTCCGGTCGCCGGAGAGGAACCGCCGGCGCGGCGGACAGAGTCCTCTCGGAAGAATGCGACGACATGAAGGTGGGGTAAGGAGGGGTTGGGTGTTTTGCAGTGGAGGATCGTGTTTAGGCTGATACCATATGAGAATTCAAAATTCAATTGATTACAGAAAGATAGGAATACAAGATAGTATATATGAGTCTAACTGTTCCTATCTAACAGGTTATTAGTAGAAGACTTATTCTAACCATACAATAATAACTATATACTATAAACATAACAATTAATATAACTCACGTATACTACGTAATACCATACCAACTACAATTAGTATTTAGATAATTGTTTTTAAAAAAGTGCAAATTAAACATTAATTGTAATGTCAACTATAATGAACATCTCCTATATATAAGTGCAATTGATTTATTTTGAATTACTTATTATTTAAATATAAACATTGGACATGAAACCAGTCATGCAATACACATGTAAAACTACTATATAAATATATACATTAATATCTAAATGGTATACAAATTCTAAGCCTATGTTGCCTTGCCCAAGAGCGCCAAATGAGGTATTGCGAGATGCCTGTCAGTCCCATTCCCCAAGTTTATACCCTTATCTTATATTTTGTGTACAAAAGAGTACTATATATCGTTTATCAATCAATGTTTCCAACTCGCACTCCACACTACTGCTAGAACAAGACTTTAAAGTGATTGGTCGAATAAACTGTGAATCTGAGACGATTAATTTATGACTTTGAGCCAAAGGTCGAACCAACAAAGAACGTATATTAACATTGTTTGAGACGTATGTACAATCATTTTGACCATGTAAGGTTGGTTTCTGAAACCCGAGTATGAGGTGTGGCTATTAAACTCCCCACGAGTATTCTCCGACCTTCGCTGGGGTTGGGGTAGATCTGACCAGGTCAGATGTGCTCAAGAAGTCGTCCCCTCGACCCTAGACGCGAATCTTGAACACACAAGAGGTATACAAGCCGAGGATATTCCCCATAACTTATATTAATCATAAATTTTCATATATAATACTTTATCCTGAGTATTTCAAATTATTTGCGTACTTTATAATTTATTATTTATTATTATATTAATAATAACTAACAAATATTTATTTCATTTATAATTATGCAGAATTAAAGATGGTAAGAAGTGTATCATGAAGGCATTAGATGACCAATAAACTTGTTAAATATAAAATTTTATGATTATTAAAGGAATAAGGGTACGAGATGAGACAGTTGGGCAAGCTATTCTTGAAAAAGGAAGTGAAAGACCAGTGTCGCCTTACATTACCGCAACCACTTTGGTACTTTGTTTATAGTTTTTTAGGTTATTTCCTCAATTCGATATAAAAAAGATCCTGCCATTAACTATCATTGAATTGAGCCGGGAGTCCCTTTGTTATAATCCCATCCTTCTCGTTCGATCCAATTCCATAGCCTCCTGGAGTAAGATCCTCTCTTATAAGTGAAGCCAGGTTTGTAGAACCTGGTGAACTAGCGTACTATTTCCCAACCTTCTATGAAGTCTAAAACAACGATTTTTATCAGTTGTAGCAAAGAAAGAAACTTCATAGAATTTGAAATTGGGAAGAAGCCTAGCAACTTTTACATTGAACCCGCAAATATGTTCGAAGATCTCGAAATCTCCTGAATCTCGGGGGGAATTGATACCCACAACGACTGGGTTTCTGCATAGAGAAACGGCACCCTTGGACCTCAAATTGTTCCAAATAGGCCATCGAACTATACACCAAAATGCAATTAGACTATTGAACTCAAAAAACATACTATTTGGGTCTCTAAACTAATCATCTTTATGCAATTAGTCTAATTTACTGATTTTTCAGGTTTCAAACATGTCACCCCAATTTTTTTTAAAATTAATTAGTTTAAAGACCCAATTATATATTTTTTTAAATTTAATGACTTAATTACATTTTATTATGTAATTCGACCTTATATAATCCTTATTTCATTATTAAACGATTATTACTCGACAAATTTGAAGTACATCGTTTCCTCCGTTGTATGTAAAAGGGGAAAAAAAAAAGTAAAAAAGAAAATAAGTGTCTTTAGGCCGTGGCCGATGCTAAGATACGCCACCCAGTCAGCCACGCGAGATCTATCTCAATTCTCAACTTGCTAACCTACGTAGGGTGCTTCCTTACGCACTTCCCCACCCAAAATTCTCATCTTCTCGCGGCGATTGGAGCTGAAGAAAATCTGTCCCGGCGGTTCCCTCTCTGCAACCCTACTTTCTCAGAACTTCCACATTCTCTTCGTTCACTAAAGTAATTTCTCCTTTTTTTGTTTTCGTGGTTATTTCAATCTATATTCTTTCCGATTATACAACTGCGTGTTGTGTTTGTTAACTTCGCTGTGTTTTTATGATGGAATCAGTTTGTGTTACTAGCGATTGTAATTGCATAGAGATTTACACCTCTGTTTACCTGGAAGGCGGCTTGGGCTTCTTCTCCCTCGTGGTTTAGTTTTAGTTTTATTTGAATTTTGAATGTTTTCAGATAAGTCTTGTGTATGGAAATGAACCAATGAATTTTTTTGCAATAATTTGGAGACTTCTCGTTATAAGGAATGTTATAGGAATAGTGTTGATATGGATGGATGTGGATATAGATCTCGTTGCCTTGTTTGTTAACAACCTTGATAGTCCTAAGGGTGATTTTGATCATTTTATTCAATTTTGTGGCCTGTTTTGGGGAATCAAGAGTAAGATATTTATACTACGTTGTATTGTTCTGGCATTTTAATGTTCAAACTGGGATTACAGAGTGTTTATTCAAATGAGATGAATATATTTCTGACTTTTGCTGTTTTTTCTATTTAGGTTGGGTCTGTGGTACAGAATGTCATCTGTGTCTAGCCAGCCCCAGTTCCGATACACACAGCCCCCATCCAAGGTTCTCCATTTAAGAAATTTACCTGGGAATGCTCAGAGGAGGAACTAATTGAATTGGGGAAGCCATTTGGTAAAGTTGTCAACACAAAGTGTAATGTTGGGGCAAATAGAAACCAAGCATTTATAGAATTTGTGAGTTCACTTTTTTATTTTCTTCTCCTGCTCCATCTGTACACAGTATTTATTCTTTATATTATATTGATATTCTTGTTTTGTGTATCTTGATGTTTGTAGGCAGAACTGAACCAAGCTATTGCCATGATATCTTATTATGCTTCTTCATCAGAGCCTGCTCAAGTACGAGGAAAAACTGTCTACCTACAATATTCCAATAGGCAAGAAATAGTCAACAATAAAACTACTGCAGATGTTGCTGGAAATGTACTTTTGGTGACAATTGAGGGAAATGATGCACGCCTTGTTAGCATTGATGTTTTGCACTTGGTAATTAATTATGCATTTTCCTTGTGTGTTCATGGTCTGAAGTAGAATGCTTTCAGTAGAATAAACCTATCCATAGTTTGGTGCTTAGACTATAGTATGTCAAGTTCTCTTTGGCATCGTTTGACATAAATGCAAATGGATCAGCAGGCCCCATGTCAAGGGAAAACTTCAATGGCAGCTTATTGCATCGAGAGAAAGAAAACACGTGTGTTTGTCTCCTTTCTCTTTTGCTTACCACTGGCTCTTCCTTCCATACTTATCCTCTTCTAACTATCCTAATTCCTGACTTTCCTGGAGTGTGGAAACTCAACTTCGTTTTAACATGTGTAATGTGTGTGGGTGTTGGAATTCCCTCCCTAGTACTAGTAGCATAACTAAGCCACCAAGTGTATAACTAGTATTCAGTAGCATTAAACAATTGTTTGTATGTTAGCTACATTCTTATTTCTTGCGATCTTAAGATCTGTTTAATTGATATTTTATTTTCTTCAGGTGTTTTCAGCTTTTGGGTTTGTTCATAAAATTACTACCTTTGAAAAGACAGCTGGATTTCAGGTGTGCATATTTTAGGAGAATTGTTCTGTTAGTTGTTGATTTATCTTTCCCTGCTTGTATATTTCTATTGTTAATAATCACTGGTACCTTTTCTCATTAGGCTCTGGTGCAATTTTCTGATGCTGTAACTGCTACTTCTGCAAAGGATGCTCTTGATGGAAGAAGCATTCCAAGGTGATGTTGGATTTATATTTCGGCTTGGGATGTAGCCCAACTGTTATGGAACATTATCTGTAGATGTGCTGCAATTTCATTGGGGCTGGACATCTTTCAAGAGCCTTTTTAAGAATCAGCTTAAGGGGTATATGCATGCTCCTCACCCCATTCATCTCTCATTTATGTTCATTTCACATCTCCCCAATCTCATATTCTTTTCAATTTTGGTGTGCTGGTCAACAGCCATTTGCTGCAATTTGAACTTAGCTTAGGACAGTTGACTTTAAAGGCTAATGCATCAGTATAAGTAGGGACTTGCAGCTTTTTATTTATGAGGAGCTGATTAGTGTTAATCTATGTGGGTCGGAAGAGGTCCTTGCTTAGACATGCTCCACAAATGCAGCTCAAAGTGGTTGATAGCTGGCTGATTTAATGTATTTTAGTTAAATGATACATCTCCTTTGTTGTTGTTGTTATTATTATTATTATTATTATTTAAATCAATGAGGTATAGTATGATGTTGCATTTGCATATTAATGTTTGGCCTTGTGAACATCCGGGATAAATTTTTAGAATTGGTGATTTCAAACCTTTGATGTGCCTGAATTGGACTGACTTTATCACTTTTGCTTTGTATCAGCTATTTAATTCCAGAACTTGGACCATGTTCACTTAGAATTACATATTCTGCGCACACTGATTTGACTGTGAAGTTTCAGAGCCATCGCAGCAGGTAGACTTGTTTATGCTTTCTCATTTTTGTTGCGTGTGGTTGTGAAGCAAGTGCTTAACCCTTTGCTGTTATTGTTATTGTTATTGTTATTGTTATTTTATTTTATTTTAGCTATTTTTTCTTTTGCTATAGCCTTCATCTTGATCATAACTATTTTTCTTCAGGGACTACACCAATCCTCTCCTTCCTGTTGCTCCCTCGGCTATAGATGCGAACTCTCAGGTAAATGTTCTATGATACATGACGTGGTGAGATAGAGATAGTTGTGTAGTATGAATAATTTGGCTAATTTTTTTCATCATTTTGTGTGGATGATGCATGAGAATATGAGGTGTAGATATTTGTCATTTTGTATAAACCCCTGATGCCTTGTAAGTTTCGTGGGGTGTTACTGAATTTTCTGAAATTATTCACTGATGTGAATCACCAGATCTTTTCCGATGGTTATATCTGATAGGCCATTGATCACTTTCCTTGTTTGAGAGTTGTTACCCTAGCTTTGTAATTTTGATCTTATTACTTCATCACTGTTATTACAGTTCAGCGTGGGATTAGATGGAAAGAAATTAGAGCCCGAGAGTAATGTTCTTCTTGCTTCTATTGAGAACATGCAATATGCAGTAACCTTAGATGTCTTGCATACGGTAAACACTACATTATGCATCAAGTTTTTAGAAATTCTCCAAAAAACCAACTTCCTAGATATTTATTGCTCTCTTCTTTTCTTCACGAGTGGTGTTCAGGTTTTTGCAGCTTTTGGGCCTGTCCTAAAGATTGCCATGTTTGATAAGAATGGGGGTCTACAGGCTTTAATCCAATATCCTGGTAAGATTAGTCAGATTTTTAGTATTAATGTTTTTGGTCTTGTTCCCCTTTTCAATATTTTTGCGGGGAGTTTGGTTTTGAATAACTTAAAAGTCGAGATAAACATAAAAACATGGGTTTGCAGATGTTCAGACTGCTGTTGTTGCAAAGGAAGCCCTGGAAGGACACAGCATTTATGAAGGAGGTTATTGCAAACTTCATATTACTTACTCTCGACACACTGATCTCAGTATAAAGGTAACTTTTGACTCGATTAATGATTTGAGTGAGTTGTGATTGAGCTTAATCCCTTACGGATTTTCATATGAATGATTAAATATTTGATTTCAGGTGAACAATGACCGAAGCAGAGATTACACAATTCCAAATGCCCCGATGTTGAATGCTCAACCATCAAATTTGGGGCAGCAACCGCCGCCTTCAGTGGGAGGTCCTGGCGGTCATCCATACAACGGGAATCAGTATGGTCATGCTCCGGCCCTCGATGGTCATGCAGCACCTCAGCCTTCAGGCTCGTGGAACTCGGGCAATGTCGGAGGACCTCCACCAATGGGCATGCAGATGCATAATTCTCCATACATGCCGTCTGCAAGCGGTCCCAAGGGTACAACCAAAGCGGGCCACCGCACTCGGCTAACATGCCGCCATATCAGCCGCGATAGCTTTGTTTGAAATAACAACACATTCTAAAAGACTAATAGGCCATTTTCACTGCAAACTGCTTCTTACTTTGGTTTGTGGCCTTGTGGTTTTCGGATTTTTATGTAAGCTCTGAGCATTTTGCAATCGGGTGTTTCTTCTTCAAGGTTCACACCACCTTAAATTGCTATGAAAAACTCTTATCATTCAGAAATTTGACTTGGCATTATTTGTATTCACCCAAACGAAAGTGAAGCACTTGTATAGTTAGTTGTATTGTCGATTGTTTGTTCACGTTGGAACCTGTCTGATTAAAGAATATGGTCTAAAGTCTGTCTTTAAGACTAAACAAAACAGTTAATAATACTATTTTGCAAATTTCCCAAATAGTATGCAATATTACTATTAGCCATTCTAATTTGATACCCCTTTTCATACCGCATTTAGTATTTTTTTTTTTTTTTTTTTTTTTTGAGATAAAGGACTCAATTCATTAAATCAGAAACAAGACAATCAACAAGATAATGAGGCGGAATGTCAAACCATTCCTTTTAACCTAACTCCTCCGAAACGGCTCCTCGAACAATAATGTGGGCAGCACGAGGTGCAACCTGATTCAAAAACGACTTAACAACACGATTTGCAGATCGCGACTCAGTAATAATGTGGACAACACGAGTCGTAACCTGATTCAAAAACGACTTAACAGTACGATTTACAGATCGCGACTCAGAAATGACTTAACAACACGATTCGCAGATCGCTAACACATAAGAAATCAATACTAATTGTTACTTCCTAAAGGCTAAAGAAGTTAAGAAGATAAGTTCCATATTTTGTTTCTCCCCCGTAACCCCGTTCCGTCAAAATTATCAAACACACCAAAAATCCCAAAATTTTGTGGCCAACACTCTCACACGCTTCCCCTCTCTCTCTCTCTCTGCTCTGCAGAAGTGCAAAGTGCAAACTGAGAAGGGGGGAAGGGAGCGAGCAAGGAATCTGATTACTGTGTTCTTGACTTGTTCGCTCGGCAAGGGCAACACATAGAGAGAGAGGAGAGAGAGAGAATCTGTCTTTCTTTTCTCTGTTTATTCTTTTTTTTTTTCCGTCGATTCCAATCTAATCCAATCCCAAATCCGCCATTGAAATCCATGACTGCGACTGCCCTGGCAAGCTTCCCTTATATTCAAGCCTTTATCTCTATCGTCTTCTTTATCCTCCTCTTCTTCTTCTTCTTCCAAGCGCCGCCTCGGACTTTCTGTGAGGCCTCGGGTTTCCCGCCACCTTAGATTGACTTTCAGCTGCGCATTCCGTCCTGACAATGTGAATTCGTCTCCCGACTCTTCCTTATCCAATACCAGTGATTTGATTTCTGATACTAGTTCTGAGAGGCCGGAAAATACTGGATTAGTACTTGAAGATGGGAGTTCCGGCCAAACTTACGAACAAATTTGAGTCGGACGAGGTGGTGGGGAGTAGCGGAGCTGGGGAAGTGGAAGGAGAGGTCAAATCTGAGGGTTTGGTGGGAAATGTGGACGTCAAGAGTAGGCTGCCGATCGTGGCGTTCTTAATGGGATTGTTTGCGAGGTTTAAGAAAGGGTTCCAGAGGCTTCTCAAGTCCGATTTGTTTAAATGGCTGTTATTCTGAAACAGGAGAAGCGGCTGGAGCTGTTGACTGCAGAAGCTGATGCTAACCCCAATGATGCGGCTAAGGAGAGTGCTTTGTTGGTTGAGCTTAATAAGCACAGGTTAGACACTTCAGCCTATTCTTCACTCCTGCCTTATTGCATTTACTTAAGTAATCCAATCCGGATGAATAACCAAGAAAGGAATAGAAGGCGAAATTTGCATTCAGGAGCTGCATATGGCAGAGATGATTAATAATTTGCTATTCCAGCAAAAATCAAGAGAAAACAATAGGTTTAAGTTCCAAATATGCTACAAAGGTTTTGGAGAGGACTATGCCATTGTGCCATTAATTATTATTATTCCTTGCGTGATTCTTAATATAAATCATATAACTGGTTAAAGAATTAATTGTTTCCAGCTATCCATTTCCATTATACCAAGTTAAGCCTGAAAGACCAACTATGTTTAATTTGGCGAAAGAAAAGTATTTTAAAATTTTGCTTACTTCGTCTAGCCCTGAGTTAGTCATCAAGCGCTTTGAGGAAAGGACTCATGCAGTAGACAGTAGAGGAGTTGCTGAATATCTCCGAGCCCTTGTGGTCACTAATGCTATTGCTGAGTATGTACCTGATGAGGATTCTGGAAAGCCTTCAACTCTACCTTTGTTGGTGGGTACTTGTTCAACTGTTGCTTTTTATGTGGATGCTTTGTAGTGCAATTAGCATTGTTATAGAATTTTCAAAAATGTTTCACTTGGAGCTAGTTTTTTGGATTCTATATTATGTCAATTATGCTATAATAAATTCTCCAAAACACATCTGCAGTTTTCAAAGCAAATTTCAGAGTCAGATTCCAGAACTGCCATTTATGTTCTCATCTTATTTAATGATAATTAACATGCAGTTACAAGAGTTGAAACAGCGTGCTTCAGGGAACCTGGATGAGCCCTTCCTGAACCCTGGTGTATCTAAGAAGCAGCCATTACATGTTGTCATGGTAAGATATAGTGAGATAATGAGATGTGGCTTAAATGTAAAAGATTTTCCTTTTAAGTCCACACACACACTAATCAATATCAAAATATAAAGCAACCAATTTATTCTGGTTTTAGATTTTTTTTTTTTTTTTTTAATTTTTAATGTCATTAGTCTTTCTTTTTTTCTAATTACCTATGCAGTTGAAGAAATTTCAGTGCATTCTTATGATTGTATAGCTCAGAAAATGTGTTTTCTGATCAGGTTGATCGTGATGCATCAAATACACCAGGTTTTGTTCAAGAGGTTATCAACACTATGGTATTCATAGCTTGTGTTGGTTTTATATGGTAATCATTTTCTTCACTCTAACTGCTTATAATTGGCATAGATGATAAGGATCACCCTGAAATTATTGTGATGTGCATTCTCCTTTGCTTTTTGCATTACATTTGTAACCCCTTAGTCATTGCTAACGAGAACTTCTATCTTTATAGGTTTATGAGTACTACTGCTCATAAATATGCTGGTAGCTTAGGTGGTATTGGTGCTCCAGGGGTTGGTTCAAGCTCATCTTACTCCCCAAAAGAGTTGAATAAAGAAATAATGCCTGAAAAGGTAGGTTCTCCTGGCTAAGCTGCTAAGAGATTTTACTGGCTATATTTGATCCTAAGTACCATATCATTTGTGCTTTATGCAGAATGTCAAAACATTCAAAGATGTCAAAGGTTGTGACGATGCTAAACAAGAGCTTGAGGAGGTTGTCGAATACCTTAAAAATCCCACTAAATTCACCAGGCTTGGGGGAAAGTTGCCCAAGGTTATACTTTTCATGTTCATTATTATTATTATTATTATTATGTATTATTATTATTATTATTGTTATTATTATTATATTATTATTATATTATTTTGCACATTTTATTTTAGCAACCCAGACACTTGCACTGTATGAAGAGAACAGCTAAATAAACAAGTCACTCAATTGTGTATAATTTTTTCTTTTCAGGGCATTCTGTTGACTGGAGCACCAGGAACAGGAAAGACTTTACTTGCGAAGGTAAGATTTTACGTTACTATGATTGATTTTTGACTTACTTGATTACCTTTATGGTCACATCATACATCGTGGCAGGCTATGATGCACTAGTTATTGGACTGTTTATTTTTTATTTACATAATTATTTACTCCGTATTATTTATTTTCTGACTTTCATGGGTGTCATAGTTGAAAGTTTGTGACAGTAAACTATCTGTTATGATTTGGATGTAATATTGCATTCCGCTGCTGATTGTGCTTGATGCATCTTGCTTTGAAGGCTATTGCTGGAGAAGCGGGGGTACCATTCTTTTATAAAGCAGGCTCCGAATTTGAAGAAAATGTATGTTAATTTCTCTCCCTCAGGAATTTGAGGAAAAGATGCAATATTGTTTTATAAGCCTAATTCCCAAAGCGATGAGTTCACTCACTGACTTGTTATACAATAACTGCACTTTTCTGTACTCCAGGTTTGTAGGAGTTGGTGCTCGGCGTGTAAGATCCTTGTTTCAAGCAGCTAAGAAGAAGGTTTGCTCAGTTTGACTGCTCCATCTATTTCTTGTGTCTTTTAAAATATGTATCTGTATATGAAATTATTTGAAAGTAATTGTGATATGCTTCTAAAATGCCATTTCTTTCTCACTTCTCATATTCGCGACTGCCTTTTCAGGCTCCTTGCATCATATTCATTGATGAAATTGATGCTATTGGGTCAACTCGAAAGCAATGGGAGGGTCATACAAAGAAAACACTGCATCAACTACTAGTTGAAATGGATGGTTTTGAGCAGAATGAGGTACATAAATATGTGATGCGAACTGCTTCCCCATCTGAATCTGTAATTCAAAGTGCCTTCTATCATTTTTGTACAGCGGTATTATTTTGATGGCTGCAACGAACTTGCCAGATATACTTGACCCAGCTTTAACAAGGCCGGGTAGGTTTGATAGACATGTAAGTGTTTTTACTTTTGTTTTGTTTAGCAGCTTATTTTGTTAATGATCATCTTATACTAGTTTTATCTTTACACTTAGTATGGCATTTGCCTCACTCTGCCATGGAGAACTTGCCTCTACTTATGTTTAAAAAAAAAAAAAAAACAAATGCACACGCAATAATAATATATATACATGTTAATGTTGATACTATATTTTGGCTGCATGATATTCTCTTTATAAGAAATTTATCATTAATTCAAATGCTTTTTCTAGATTGTTGTTCCTAATCCAGATGTGCGTGGTCGTCAAGAAATACTGGAGCTCTATTTGCAGGACAAACCAGTTGGTACTGATGTCAATGCAAACGCTATTGCTCGTGAACACCAGGGTTCAATGGGGCAGGTACAAATCTGCTTTGATTTTTATTTTTCGAGTTAGCTCACCTTTAACTTTGGGGAACAATCATATTTTAAAAATATTATTGGCTTAAACTTGGCTTTGGAAAATTGCATCCCCGAACAGATCTTGCAAACCTGGTTAATATTGCTGCTATTAAGGCTGCTGTTGAAGGGGCTGATAAGTTAACTGCAGCACAGCTGGAGTTTGCAAAAGACAGGATAATAATGGGCACGAAAGGAGGACAATGTTCCTAACGGAAGAGTCAAAGAAGGTGTGCACTCTATGCAAACTCTGCTTTTTTTTGAGCAGGATAAAGATCGAATTATGCACTTGTTCAATACACATTCCAAAGGTCAATTTATCATTTAGTGAAAATGTTCACGTTTGATTGCTAGAATTTTTAATTATTACCCTTTAAGCTGTGACTTACAATGTTTTCCACATGTTTGTGTTGGTGCACATTTGCTGCATTGTTGACTATTGCATTTCTTGTATGCTGTAACATGGCTTCGCTTTGAAATTCTTTCTCCACAAACAGCATGGTGATGTTTGATTCTTTTCAGCTGACTGCATATCATGAGAGTGGACATGCAATTGTTGCCTTGAATACTGAAGGTGCACACCCAATCCATAAGGCAACAATAATGCCACGTGGATCAGCCTTGGGAATGGTTACACAGCTCCCTTCAAATGACGAGACTTCTATCAGCAAAAAACAGTTGTTAGCACGCCTTGATGTATGTATGGGAGGAAGAGCCGCAGAGGAGCTTGTCTTTGGTCAAGACCATGTAACAACTGGAGCTAGTAGTGATCTTCACACTGCTACTGAACTGGCCCAATACATGGTACCATTTCTTTGCTAAGCATAGACACTTAAAAAGGAAAAGGCTGTCCGTGACATATTAACTATGAAATGCTAATCTCCATTCTATCTTTTGTTGGTTGTTATGATTGCCTTTTGCCTATTATGTAACAGTGTCATTCTTGACTAGGTATCGAATTGTGGGATGAGTGACACAATTGGACCAATTCATATCAAAGAGCGGCCAAGTGCGGAATTGCAATCACGCATTGATGCCGAAGTATGTTCATTTGGATCTTAAGTTGTTCTGGTGCAATGAATCACCTCTTACTAGTGTGACAACTTATTTCTTGGTTGTACAGGTGGTTAAACTCCTCAGAGAAGCTTATGATCGTGTAAAGAACCTGCTAAAGAAGGTTAGTGTTATGATCACATATATATGATATAATAAAAAATTAAAAGCTGCACCTCCCTGATGGTTTAAGATTAATTCTGAATTTGTTCAGAAAACAACATACTGGGCAAAGTTCTAATAGTTTTAATAATCCGTGAACATAATAGCTAGATTATTAGGTCATGTGACTGGCTTGTGAGCTGCCATCACCAAACAAATATCGCATAGCAGGGATGAAATCTAGGGACAATTACGATTTAAATCATGTATTATTGTGTCTAACTTTCTGTCGATGCATTTCCTTCCAGCATGAGTTGGCATTACATACTCTGGCCAATGCACTTCTCGAGTACGAGACATTAAGCGCAGAAGAAATCAAGCGCATTCTTCATCCCTATCGTGAAGGTAGGCTCTCTGAACAACAGAGGCAGCAACAACAACAGGAGGAACTCGCATTGGTTTAGGTTTGGCTCCAACTCTCTCAATTTGAATCCACTTGATGTTGGATCTTCTCAGCTGCCAGGGGGGCTCCGCGCAGTGCAATGAGGCAAATACACTAATTATTTTCAATTACATATATATATATTTTCTCAATTAATTTTATTTTCTTCTTTTGTAACATTATTCATAACAGTGGTAGTCCCTTGGCAAGCAATATCTTCAAGTAGAAGACAGTACAGATCTCTTAGCACTTAGTATTTTGCTCCATTTACAGCACCCTTTTGGGTTAAATTTTGGAATTGTAGTTTGGAAAGTAATCCATGAAAGCCTATAATTCTAGCTTTGATGATGATTACTATCGCTTTCTAATGGAATGTGGCTTCAACTCCCTTTTCTGTCAAGGGGAAGAAGATACATACATATATTTATCTTTCTTATTTTACCTTCTCATACTTATTCACTTCCCCTCTTTTTTTCCTTATTATGTTTAAATTTGATGTTTTTGAATTTATAAGTGTTTTGGTGCAGTTTCTAAATATATACGGAGTAATATTTATACACACTAACATTAAATTAAATTAAATTATAAATAACTTAATTAGACACAAAAAATGAGATAGATAACTTAGACACCTAAAATGAGGCGGAAAAGAATAATATATTACACTATACACGTCAATGTTCATATTCAGGGAAACAAAAATAATGGATTCCAGTTTATACCGCGGTTGCAGGTTTAAAAAAGCCAGCTAGAAGTGCCACATAAAAGAAAAGAAAGAGAAGCTTTTCACAGATAATTCAACAAGCATGAACCATTGTATGTGTCTGTGAAGCTCATACACAATCAGTTACAGATTTTTTTTTTTTTTAAAAGAGACAGATTGTGATGATGTTTGTACTTGTCATTCAATTGGGTGTCTAAAATGATTAGAAATGTTGTGTTCATGCGGTATTTGAACACCTAGGGACATGAAGGAAGTCGGACTTGAAAGCTAAGCACACAGCTAAAGAAAGAAGCAGTAAAAGTGGGAAAATATGGAAGAGTAGCTATGAATGGTGTACCACCTCCAAAGCCCCAGAAGGAGATTGAAAAGTCTTAATGAGCTTCATCCTTGGGTGAATTTTAGCCTCTGGGCTCTGGCTCTTTACACAGGATCTATGGGTTCTGTCCTGCCCTGCACAGCAAGCCGCTCTGAAACATCCGCAAGAGATTCAGATTGCATTTGATTAATGCTTCAACAAAGTAGCAGGTTTCGTCGATAGTGTTTCCTTCTGGCACATCTACCACAAATGATTCTATCACCACAGTTCCAGGTCTTCCGTCCAATCACCTCTGGATGGACAGATATGACTGAGGAATAAGTTCTGCAAAGAAACAATGACAAAAACAGATAAATACCACATTTTGCACAAACCCATACAAACTAGTATAATAATGTTTAGTCATGATGGTATGTCACTATGATTTAGCTCCTAATTCTGCAACCAAAAGTTTATATATTTGGACAGTGAGTAGAGCTGCTATATATTTAGGACAACCCTTGTGCCCAAGTTAGTATGTAGTGACTCAATGTTTGGCCCCAACCTACATCCAGGTCCCCGAAAACTGTTGGTGAAATCAAATTTTGCTTCAGATATTGCAGTTTGCAACTGGGAAGATTATGTATGGCGATGATGTCTAGAGTCTAGACTCTAAAACTCAACTCAAAAATTGCTAGAGGACATGTTATGACACCAATCACCATTCACCTTACAAAGGTAACACAATTCACCACTTCAAATTTCTGATGTACACCTAGCAGCTACTATGCATTTGACTTAAAAGACTATGAAGTGAATGCTTCCGGCCTTTCACTATGAATATGATATGAAGCACATACTGTGAAGTGAATGCTCCAATCTCTCTCTCTCTCTCTCTCTCTTTTCATGGTAGATCTGAGGGGGAATTGGGATTGAAGTTGAGGCATCCTTCCTAGAGTCATGGGTAGGCCACTTGATTACAAGATCTTTGGTGTTCCATGTTTTCTCTATATGTACGAAATGAATACATATACACAAAATATCTGACCAATAACTAATTAAAGATTTCAAATCTAAACAGTCAGATGAAGAGAAAGAACAGAGATTGAAGACATATCTAGTAAAAACAGAGAAAAATTGCAACGATACCGAAGTCGGTGATCCCCCCCAACAATCCTCACGCTGAGTATATGCTCATCATCATCAAGAAGCTCCAGCCTTTCTGTGTTGTTGTGGCAGGGAAGGCCCGACTTGACATCAACTTCTCTAAGACTACCAATCTCAAGACTTCCTGACTAATGCACCTGCTGATAAAGGGCTTGTATTTCTGTGGCTGATCAAACCTCCTAACCATGACCAAAACCTGTTAAGGACCAAAGAATCTCCCTATTCTTAAAATGGGCAATCCCTATGAAATCAATATATAAATTATTATATCACCATATAAGTGGCCACAAAACTAGGAAATATGTCATATTCAGTCAGTATCTTTAAGTAAAAAAAACATGAATGATGGTCAGACCAGTTACAGTCCATAAATCAAACAGCTTCTATTCATTCACACATTTTACCATCCTGTTTCCATTCTTATATATGACACTCCATTTGTGAGAAAATCTCATCATAAACACAAAAATGGAACAAACATTGGTTTAAGTAGATGCTAAAGTTGAACAGTCATACAGGACACAAATCTAACTGAAAACCAGAAATTGAACAGTCATACAACCAGTCAAAAGTCTGAAATTGCTAGAGACGTGGAATGAAATCAACAAATCATCCGAAAATTCACGAATCAGAACTGAACATTGCGGAAAAAAAGAAAAATTCATCAACAATATTTTAGCCTATAGAGAGAGAAGTGGATCTATCCTCTATCACAAACTCAAACACCGATACACACAAATCCAACTAAAAATCAAATGCAAGCAAGCACAAAAAGAGCAGAGGGAGAAGATACGAACGAGGTTAACAGGTGCTCTGATGTGCTTGATCAGAAACGAACTGCATTGATTCTCGCCGTCGTGTGCCTGTGGTGTTTCGTTATGTACTCTCTCTCCACACCGCCGTTCCCAGCCGCGTTCATCCTCCCTGCTCCCTGCTCCCTACCTCTCTCGAATCGCCGCCGGCGCAATACTCCGATCGCAGAAGTCGAAAGACGAGCGAGTTGACTCACTTACCTCGGAAGTCGCGCCGCCGCAGCGAAGAGAAACTCCACCATGGATTTAGCGTTCATCGCCTGGAAAAATCAAAAACCAACTTTTGGCATTTTATATATATGTATTAAAATTAATATAATTAGTTTGAAGCAGTAGGTGTTGTTGGCAGTTGGCATCTTGAGCGTGTTATTTTATTGGTGAGCTTACCAATCTGTGATGAGTGATGATGATAATGATGATGATGATGCTTGATGGCTGCTCTGTTTGCCCTCAGACTTGTCCATTTATTTTCTGATGTGCCACTCTTCTTTGTCCGTTTCTGCCTTTGGACTCTTGCGCACTTATATATTTGCCCTCAGATGCCTATTTATTTACTCCATTACTTTATTACTTTATGGCTTCTTCTCCTTTTTCTTCCAAAAGGTTGAATCTTTAATCCCAAGACCCCTTACATCCAGCTCGATATCGAGTATTTATGATGATGTAAATCACGGTGATTTAATGGCTTAACAGATATGGTCAAATGTTAGTGTTTTCAATTTCCATGAAATAAAAAGTGTTTAATTTATTATTGTATGTAACAGTACTACGATATACTTTTTTACCCGATGGGCTTAAGCTATTTAGGGTGTGTTTGAAAAATTAAAAATCATTTTTTAGTTTCTTTGGGTGTGTCTGAAAAATCAAGTTAACCGAAATCATATTCTCCGTTGACGGGGGAAAACAGTGGTGTTTTGAGGAAAAATGAAGTCATTTTTTAGACCAAGGCTACATGACGATGAAGGTTTCTGCCAAAAATACGTTCCGCTTTCATTTTCGGTGGACTGGTTTTTTGTAGAAATCAGAGAACTTCTCTGGTAATCCGAGCAATTCTCTAGTGCTTCTGTTTCCGGCAGAAAAACCAGTAATAATATTAGTGATTTTGGAATATGGAGTGTGTATGTTGGCAAATAAAAGTACTAAATTGGAATGTGTTGCATCAAGTTCTTTTCCAAAAGAGTAAAAGCTTCCAAAGCAGAATAATGTTAAGTTGGTAGTCAAGACTGGTTGATATATGATTGGTGGATTGTGGAAAAATTAAAGCATATATATATGCATGCAAGTCCCAACACTCCACAATATATTTACAGTCATTATATTGCAAACTGAATATAATGTATGTTTTGCTTCTTTGACCATAACTCCTCATTTCTTATCCAATCAAATCTGCAATAATTTTAATTGGAAAGTTGTTCTACTTCAAACTCCTTCTAGAAAAAGATCGAGCAATATTATTTTGATGTCTTATTCATATCCTACATTAATATATGTGTTTCTCATTGTTAAAAAAAAAATAGTTAAATATATAGTATCATTCGTTCCATTCTACTGTGTTCGGTTCAATTAACGAGACATAAATTAAGTTATTATTTAATTTAATTTTTATAAATTAAATTAAGTTCAATAAATATATAAATTTATATATCTATAAATTACATAACAAGTAGTATTAAATACCAAAAAAAAATCTTTTAAAAATACTAAAGTAAATTAGCAAAAAAATTGTTGAGTTGCAATCAACTTTAAAGAATCTTTTAATTTATCGTTTGTAACCAAATATCTGCCTAGATGGCTAGATAAAGTAAGAAAATAATAATAATAATAATCAACGAGCCATCTGCATTCTGCCATTACATTATTGCTACGAGGAGACCTAACATGCACTGTCACTTTTTCAATTCCTAACCCTAACCCTAACCCTAGCTAGCAATAAATAATTAAGCCTAATGCCGTCCTAATTGCTGAATTAAATGTCTACCCAATTTAAACAACAAGTTCCAAATCCCCAATTATGATATGTTCCATACATCTAAAAATATAATGCTTTATGTACTATAATAACTTAACTAATTTGACTTAAATGTGTGATTAGGAGCAGATAATTATATACGATCTGAATTAGTAATTGGAAAGCATGCGTGTACCATACGTACTGTTACCTGCTTTTTGTAAAATGGTCAAGATGGTGTGAGATTCAAACCTTACATTTGCAAACCAACATAAATATTAAATTACAAAATTATCCTCACATAATGCCTTCATGATAACCTCAAGACTAAATATCCAAAATGGTACTTTGACTATAACATAATTTATAAATTGATCATCAACTATTGATTGAGTCCGATTAAATCCTCAACTATTCAAAATTTACCTGATTAAGTCATCGACTATTGAGTGAATTCAATTAAATCCTCAACTATTCAAAATTTACATGATTAGGTCTTCAGGGGAGAACTAATGAAATTACGCATATGACCTCGGGTTTTAAACCGGACCTCCTCACGGATCACATCAATATCCTTAGCTTTTAAGTATATATATATTCTTTAAGTTGACCATTTCTATGAAGCAACAATAGTATGTAGTAGTACGTACATCCTTTTCAAGTATCACATCACACATGTAATGAGATAATTCTTCTTATAATTCCCCTTTTTCACCTCCCACTTTTCTGCAGCAGGAAGGTAGCTAGTGGGTTCTTTTTAAGAGCATAAATAAAGTGTTTTGAGGACCTTTTTGGGTTCTCTAATTTGGAAGTTTATATTAGCTAGCTAGCTAATTAAGCTAGTACGAATATAATTGAAAACAGTTTCTAGAATGTGCATTCGTCATTACGCAACTAGATTAGTGACCGTAGCTTATAGATACACCAAAAACATGATAAACATGTATGATGGTAATTGAAAATAATAATAGGTTAGTGGAGATGCGATCAGTTTGCTAACGCTATGCATATGCATATCTATCATCAATACTTTTAAAATCAATATGTTATCTTCTGTTAGTTATATATGTTTTGTCTTATATTATCATATATTATAATATATAGTTAGTTCCATCGTGATCCAAGTAAGGATAGAAAATAAAAAATAAAAAAAACTGGATTTAGTGGTTTTGGGTAGGGGATATGATATTGCGGGATAAAATGGTGTACCTATATATGCTACTCCTTTTGGGAGTGGACATCAGATAGATAGATCAGACAAATATGCATTATTATATTATT
Source organism: Ipomoea purpurea (assembly GCA_009835305.1). Classification (NCBI taxonomy): domain Eukaryota; kingdom Viridiplantae; phylum Streptophyta; class Magnoliopsida; order Solanales; family Convolvulaceae; genus Ipomoea; species Ipomoea purpurea. The sequence goes on along the minus strand of VALG01016161.1, from coordinate 51,149 downwards.
CTAAGCTAACACTAATCCTACTTAGTATATATATATATCATCAGTTTCATTATCCATGTTCTAGAAATAGTATATATGTACTCCAATAATTGAAGACCATCTCTCTTAATAATAATAATAATAATTAATTGATTTATTCTTAATAATAAAATGTTTCCCCAAGCAGGCAATAGAGTATATATGGGAGAGCAAAAGAAATCCAACAAGAAAATTACGATTCGGGAAGTTCAATTATCTTCAAGGTCGTACATACAGAACCTCAAAATATGTTAACAAAAATTTTAACGTACGTACTTACTAATGATTTCTGTATAGACATAAATAAATAAATATAAATATATATATATGATGCTACTGGATGGGTAAGAAAAGACGACCAATATAAATAATAAAAAACTAGCCGGGGAAAACATTAAACATGCAGTTGCGGCCCAAAAAGCGTGGCACAACTAACTGCGTATGCAAAGGCGGACTTAGAAATAAAACAACGCCTTGTATATAGATATATATATATATATAGATACGTACAGAAAGTGGGAGACGAGGAGCTGAGCTGAGGGCGCCACGTCGGATGGGATCATCAGTGAGAAGAATGGTCGGCGCCCCATCTTGCTAGCAGCATCAGAAAAGATTGGACTTCTGATGGATTGCGAAGCGAGTATGAAGCCAAGGATTCTTTCGGGACACAAGAAACAATAATAGGACACCCTTGCTTTCTGCTCTTTAGCACCTGCATGCGGCCCGGACAAGGTTATTACATATATATGGTGTCTCTCAACCTTAAAAACTAAATTTAAGGTATATCATATACCTTGAAGCGTCTTCGTCAGTGTTATCGTCTCCGATGTAAAAAGGGAGGACATTTTTGGAGTTAGCGAATCCGAGGGTTTCAAGCAGGTAGAGCAGCGCGTCACCTTTGTTAAACTTGATGGTTGGCCGGATTTCTAGAACCTCCAAACCTTTTGTGAGGTGGAATTTTGGATACTTGGAAAGTACGGCCTCAACTTTCTTCTTTACTAATCCATGATCCTCTTTCAACACGTTCCGATGGTGCACAGAGATACAGAACATGTTGTCCTCTATCAATACTCCCTCTACATCTGAAGTTTTCTCCTTTAGCTCACTCAACATCTTGCATGCATATATGCCATATATATTCCAAATTAAATTAACGTATACATATATATGAGCCAAATGATAATTAAGTGTTCATGCATATATTATGGACCTTCTTGATTTGAGGCAGAAAATCTTGAGCTGGCTGGAAAAGGGTGAATACATTTCCCTGCAGCAACAATATTTAAGAAGTAATACTAATATTAATATTAGTTGGCTGGTTAGATAGATCAGAGAAAATATATGAAGTGGCCTGGGAACTAACAGACCTTATTATCAAGGGTTTTGGTCTGGTATTTGCGATCATCAGACTCCAGTTGCTTTGCAGGTCCCATAATATCCATACCATGGCTACCGGCATAATACACTTCATCTAACTTTACAAAACGATACACCTGATAGATGAACATCCACAAACATAACCCGCACAACATTAAACTACAACTAACTCATCTTTTTTTTTTTCTTTTCTAATACCATTATATAAACTGAGATTGAATGAATAATAATAATAATATAATGTGCAGTTTTACCTTCTCTCTGCTTCGACCGCTTATAATTGCTGTTGGGAAGCGAGTGGCCACTTCGCTCAGAGTTGAGCGCATCTGTGTGTTCAACAAAAATAAAACATACAATCAATCGTGGAACTGTAAGTATGGGTATACATATATAAGACATTTACGTACGAGATCAGACATGAATGCTTTGTCAGGATCATTAACAATAGGAGAGAGGGTTCCGTCGTAATCTAAAAACCACAATCCGTTTGCCCTTTGCTCCTCTCATCCATCCCTTCAAATGAGCTCAGTGCAGGCGGGTGTTTTTCCTGATCATGCCACAAATAATGTTACAAGTAAAGTGAGATGACCATCTAATATAATATAGATAACAACAATATATATATGTTATATAATATACCAGCCAAGATTTGTATTTGGCATTAGCAGAAAGCATGGGCTCATTATCATCATCTTTGGGCTGTTTACAGTATGCCCTGGGCAGGGACTTGTCGTGTCTGGCTTCGGAACCGCCTCTATCCTGTGTGATGTTTTGGCATGGCAGTGGGAAATTCCCATAAGCTTATTTAGTGTTATTCCTCAGTATTCGATCACCTGATCCAAACAGAAGCTTTACATATCATGATCCATCTCTGAAAACGTATACTAGTTTTTAAGAAAATCCAGCAATATAATATCAGTGAACCCGCGATATAAATAAAACATTTACTTTTTAAAAAGTATGAATATTTTTAAGATACGGAATCTAATAAACAAGTTGGGAGCACTTGTTCTTCCATCACATGAAAGGTACATTGTCGCCATAACACCTAACCTGAAATGACACAACTACTGGTAGAGAATCTCCACATGTTTTTTACCTTCTGGTCGCGCCGATCGAATAAATGTTTGTTGGAATTATAATTTGTTTACTAATAAAAAAAAAAAAGTTGAGGTTTAAGCTAGCATTAAACTTGACCCACCCGCTTTGTCCTTCCTGTTTCAATTCATAATGATTTGAACCAGATATCTGGATCGGAGTTCTCGACCTTCAATAACAGCGAACCAGATCGATCAAACGAGACTCACAGAGGTGTTCAGTCCAAGGTAACGATGGCGGAGTCCATAGCTTAACGTACGGCGGGATTGCAACAGGAACCGGGTGATCTGATCTGAAAAGCAACGCCATAGCTGAAGCTTGAAGATGGAGAATGGAGTTCACAGCGCTGGTTGGGTTCTCGTGATGATACTAGATAAGGTGCTATGCTACTGATATCCTAAATGGTGAAATCTAATCTAATGGAATACTAAAAATGGTAACAAATTAAAGCTAGAATACTTCAAAGATCAAAATAGTATAAATTCCAATAAAAAGTGTTGTAAATTTTGTTTTATTCCTTTAGATGAAAGATAGCTTCAGTAATTTGGATCCAGTTCTCAAGTGCATCATAATAATTATCAACACGTTTAAAAAAAAAAAAACTCAAAAATAACACCAGACTAGCCTATAATTTGTTTATAAAAAAGTAATTTTAAAAACTGATTCTTAATAAACAAAAGACAGTTGCATACAGAATTATAATTATTATAATGCATAATCATAGATATATGACTACTTATTACTTATTAGGATAAACAAACATTGTGCACATATTCTAGAGTACTCTTACCATGTGGAAATTCAAATCCAACAATTTCACATAATTTTCAAAGTATTTAAAAATATTATATTTGTAACAACTAACAACTACCAAATTTTGTATTATTTAATATGTTTAAGCCCCTACCTGCTCACAAACCCAAAAAGTTCAGAAAATATTACTTATATATACGACAAGAAATTAATTTTCACTTCTTAAAATATAATAACACTATTATCCTATAAATAAATAAATAAATAAATATATAACTTGACATCTTGATTATATATTACAACTTGACATCTTTATTATATTTAAAAATTGTAAAGTATGATAAAATATAATAAAAAATTTCAAAGGACAGTAAAATATTAAAGATTTATTTTGGATTTAGAAGTATAATAATAAGTATAGAGGCTGGTTACTGGTTAGAGCGCGAATTTGGGTGTTGTTCAAGGCGTGCACAAAAGATAATAATCCAAGATTTTGATTGAAAAGAAGTGATTAAGAAGCAAAGAGACAAAGGGAAGTGAATAAGAAATTATTAAGGTCAGAGTCGGTGACTCAACATTGCATGGCCACTTCAAAAAAGTAGTATATGTGGAATATATATAATATAACGCTCGAGCTGGTTGCCAAGGTCTCAATCAAGACTGATTTAACCAACACCGACAATAGGGACAAAACTTGTCAAAAATCCTAAGACCTATACTAAATATTATGTTTATATGGTTAAAAAGGTTAGAAAGTTGGGTCCGCACCAACTACTTTCATCATTTGGCTCCGCCCCAACGAACTACTTACCCCCCACGTTGCCAACAGTTTTGGAATCTCATTAGTTTACTATCACCAAACCACCGCCAGGGCATAGACAGAAAATAATTTCACTTTCCACGTGTCCTCCAACCAAGCCACTCACTCCACACGATCAAACTTAAATTATGAAGTTTACATGTGAAGAGAAACGTTAGTGGGGTTTTCGACGTACGGTTTTTATGTTCTTTTATTCAAGGTAGAGAAGAGAGGAGTGAGGGAGAAGGGCTTTAATTTACTGTTAAGCAGGGGTTTTTGTTAGAGAAGACAGAGGAGAGTGGGTCCTATTATTTGTCGTTTTGACAGCTTTTTCTTTTCTTTCCCCCCTAGCTTGTTCTCACATGGCTAAAAATCTAATAAAAATTTGTCAATTTTTTTTTGCCATTGGTGTTGTGCATACACCTAGGCGACCAAGAAGAAAATAAAAGAGAAATAAAGAAGAAGATGAAGTGGAGTGGAGAAGGGTAGAGAAAGGTTTATAAAAGATTTGATTCTATTTTGAGGTTACAATAAGTCAATAACAATATAAACCTTTATTACATTAGAAGAAGTTGGTAATTGAGATATACATACTATTTTTTTTAATATTTTATTTAATTTGCTACATATAATAGAGTTGGCTAATTAACTAATAGTCAAAGCATTATAATGTTCATTACATGTTTCATGTGAGTACAAAAAAAGAAAGAAGATTGAATTAAAAGTAAATAAACAAACAAACAAAATGAAACAAGACAAAAGCCAACTTGCCACTAGCTAGTAGGTTTACTGTTTTGATGCATATTTCCGAGTTAATTTAATTTGCAGTTGACAAATGACCTACAACACAATCAAATAAATCATGCTAAGCAAATAACAAATCCCTAAAGTAGGGATTTCACATTGGTTAATAAGAAATGTGAATTCAACCTTTACGCTTACATAAAATCAGATCAAACAGACCACATATAGTAAATTATTTTGCGGCATAAGACACACGTAGATCCGTGATTCAACTAATCCCATAAGAATAGTCTTTTTTATATAATTGCTATAATTACTATTTTGGTCTTAAGCACTAATGTGTTAGTGCTTGACTTAAGGGTCGAGGAAGTCCATCGAACCAGATGAAGAGTAATAATTGAGTCTCACCAAGTAATTCTACTTTTTATTTTTCCTGAATTAGGCTCAAGACAAACCCACACTTGTGTAAGTTTGCCAAGTTGTTGCCTGTAAAATTTGCATCTCTCGGTTTTTGTTTGCAGCGGGACAAAAGTGTAGAAAATGACAAAGATTTACGTGTCAGATAAGGAGGTGAGCAGTAAAAGAAGTTGGTCCATTGGAGGATTCAGAAAATGGGAACTTGTAGAATCGACACATTGGTAAGCCTTTTTACAGCACAGACAGAAAGCAAACTTATTTTGCTTTAATTCATATATATTATACACAAGTATACAAAAAAAAGACACCTGATAACCTTGAGAAGTTCAGAGAAGCTACGCCTGTGACTGGAAGATAGTGGGATACATAATTTATACACACAATTCTTGTTCTTGAATAATGACAAACTTACAATGTGGACACATTGTACTCGTTCTGAACATACTCTGATCTCTAATTAACAATATTACTATAACTATTGATTAGCGTAAATTAACGTAATCTACTCTCGCTACTTTTTAGTCGTACCCATCCCAGACTTGATTTTAAATTTAACAAATGAACGACTTTTTGGTTAAGATAACACGCTATTGGATCAAAACAATTAGATCATATCGATGTAAACGATATGTCACTGCTTTAAATTCTATTGGCTAGGGACAACCTAGCTTCTTAGCAACTTAACTTTTAAAATCATAAAACGAATTTTAAATTTGTTGAAATATATATCATGGAATTCCTTGAAAAAAATTATAATTTTCAAAAAAAGACAACAAGTTAGCAATTCAACATATGCAAACGGTACTGCACACATAACGTACACCATTTAGGCATTTAGCACCCAAACAAAAAAGAGAATATAGTACAATGTAGCCTTTATATATGTGTGTGTACGAAGCCTGTAATGCTCATTAGAGTATTCATAATAGTGGAGATATTTTGTGGTTTTTGTAAGTATGATTAGGAAAGAGAATATGAAAAAAAAAAAAAAAATTGATTTTTTTTAAAAAAGGTCATTGTCAACGCGTTTGGGAGCTAGTGGGCGCACTCGTGACATGCACGAGCGTGCAACTAGCCTCATTTCTTAGTGGGACTCACTTTTCTGCCATTATCTCCTCTCTTGCAGAAGAACCTCAACCCTTCTCTCCATCAACATATCACTCTTTTTTTCTTAGAAATTGTGGAATGTTCACAAATGTAGATGGCCTTATATGTAGCCTCTATGAATAATATATATGTAGCCTCTAATCACTATGACACTATTCTTATAGTACCATTTTGATAACAATAATTGTACTAAACTATTTCAATTGTTAAAATTTTCAACGAAAGAGATAAGGGTTCTAAGTGAGATTATTCCAACTACTACTTTTAATATCCCAACTAATCATTGTCCCAAATAAATTCTAAACTAATAAAACTGTACAAATTTTAAATTGATATAAAGAGATTCAATTAATAAAAACTAAGATTTTGAATGTTGTAAGAATCTAAAGCCTAACTTGATCATGTATGATTCTGGACAACTTTCAGGCAGGTGTAGAAAAGACATCTTCAAAACTCTATAATGCGAATATAAAAAAAAATTATTTTAAAAATAAAAATAAAAAAATCACCGGCACAAAAGAATGCAGGTGTACTTTTGTTGGCCTTCAAGGTCAAAGCGAAAGTGTGCCTGGCCCAGTTCGGATAGTGGACCCCGAAAACTCCACGTGTGCGGTGTATATGCTACCACAGAAATCGAAAACAACCCTAAACGCACCATATCGGCGAGGCAGTATGTCCACGCCGGCGCGTAGTGGCCATCAACATCGCCAATTCGACTTTCACCAATGAGTCAACGCGTGTACCACACACTCGCCGGCTAGTATGCGCTGATCCTACCCCCACCGCCGGAAGGGAAAAACGAACAGTTAACCGTTTTTAGTTTTGTTCGTGCGCCAAAATAAGAAACACTTATCTTGCTAAAATAAGTGAAATACTCAAATGTCACAGAAAATAATAATAATTTGGGAGATAAGAAAATAATAATAATTTGGGAGATAAGAAAATAATATATAATAATAAATAATAATTTGGGAGATAAGAAAACACTTATTATTATTATTTTGAGAAATTATTATTATTTTAAAAATCAACGGCTTTCTAAAACGCGAAACGCAAAAATCGACCGCTATTATCGCCTGAGTTTTCGCCTGCGGATAGGCCGAATGGCGCTGCAAGCTTGTTGCCGGAAATCAACCGCCGCCGGTGACGATTTTTTGTTTTGGTAACGTGCCGAACGCACCTTGCCTAGAAAGTGTTACGCGAAGCAACTTCTACCCTAACTTCCGGCAACAAACAAAATATAAAACATATCGATTCGCTTTCACCTAACGCAGGAACGAAAAGCAAAAAAAAAAATCACGACGCAATGAGCTAATATCAACACCGATCAAACGCAATCCGCGAGAAACAGAGGTTTCAAAACAACAACACAAAAACAGTAAAATTCACCAGCATTTCGGAAGCTCATAACAGAGTTCGTTTGTCTATAAATGCCTAATCACATGCAACATACACAGGTATCTGCATGAACGAGAGAATGAACAGAGAGAGAGAGAGTTTGAGAAGATGGAGAAACCTACTGAATTCCTGCGGACTATTGAAGAACGGAAGAGGTTGAAATCGAAATGTATCGTTGTTTAGAACATGGAAGAGTGGGAGAGAGAATCCGGGTAGGAGGAGAGGGAAAGGCGAGAGATTATGAGATTATATAATAGATGCGGCCCATGCGGGGAAGCTATTGGTGCATTTCCAAAAATGCCATTCATTGCCACAATCCCGTAAATGTTGCACTTACCCCAAATATATATATTTTCTCACACGTGCAATCGTAAAAAAACATATCGTATATTCGTATTGATATATTTTGCCATTTTCCTCTACTAATAATCATTTTAAAGAAATATTCACTAGCTAATAAATATTGTTATACGCGTCTTTAAAAAAAAAACATCAGATAATGGGCCTATGGTCGTGTGGATTTCCTATAGTGGATATAGGCACCACAACTAATAGGTAGTTTGGTTGAAAGAAATTGAAATTCCCTTCTCAATTAAATCTCATTAATTTTAAAAATTATAAAATTCTCTTGTTTGGTTGAAAGAAAACAAATCCATGGAATTGTAATTCTCTTATTTTTATGGAACTAAAATCTCATGTCCCCCTGAGATTTTAGGAAGAAAAAAAGATAGTGATGAGTAAAAAATTACCCTTTCATTTTTTAACCACTAAATTAATGTCTGACAATAACAATGGACATTTTGACTTTATGCTACTTATTCCTGTTCAATTCCCGTGTATACCAAACATTGGAATTGAAATTCCCAGTAATTCTATGCCTGTAACCAAACACTGAAATTTAAATTCTCACTTTATTCTCAGTAATTCATCTCTCATGAAATTGCAATTCATTTCCCACGTAATTCCCCCTCTCCAACCAAACGCCCTGTAAGTTTTGAGCAATTTATGATGCTTTTTTAATGCCTATTGGTAAAATAGTTAGTCTATTAGTCAATTTTGACCTGTTTAACTATTATTAGTTGTTTGACTTGATTAAATAATTAATATGGTTTGATTAATTGACTTTTTATAATAACTGTTTTAAAATGCTAAAATTTAAAAAGCTACTCAAAACGGCTCAAAGCAGCTTTTTCAATTAACTTTTTTGTGAAAAAAAAAATTATATCAAACAGCTATCAATTAACAACTAATTTACCAAACACATTTATGTTATCAACTAACTATACCCTCTAATTAATCCAATCAACTTACAACTAGCTATACCTTCTAATTAATCCAATCAACTAACAACTAACAGCCATTTACAAAACATGGCCATACAACTTTAACACTTGGTTTTATTTCTAACGAGGCCTTGAAGAGACTTCAATTGCTAGTACTTGCAAATGTTGTGTCTGTGGGGGTAGCTAGATCTTGATTTTTAAAATTTGGTATCCCTTTAGCTAGTTGTTTTGTTTTTGTTTTTGTTTTTGTTTTTTTTTTAGAAAAGCTAAAAAAAAAATTTTTGAATGCTACGCAGTATCTATTCATTACTATTTTTTCAACCTACTGAAACACAAAAAGTCGAATACCACCTTCCACTGAGGCTCAAATCCACAACCTTCCATATGGGAGATAACTCGGTGCCACTAGGCCATAAGGTTCTTTAGTCTCTTATCTATAGCAGGGAGAATCTTCATTACAGGAATTACATTTAGCCATGAATGGATGAACATATGGAGAAGATTTATAAATGAAAGAAGCCAAATCATCCACAAAAAGTAGAGGCAGTAAAAGGGCGGGAAAATGAGCAGAGCCTCATTATCAATCTATGAATTTCTAAACCCAAAATTGCAATTGACAGCAACAAAAAGAAACAGAAACATGATCATGAATCCACACCAGCAAAATGTAAAACAGTGTGCTATTTTATGACTCTGAAATAGAAAACTAACCAATCTGTTTTTGGTTAAAGCATCAGCTTGCCCTATCATCTTGTCAAAAGACTGTCAGACCATCCCATCAAACAAAAACCAAAAAATCATCCAGCCATGTTGCTGTCTTAACTGCTTTCTTTTTGCAGTATGATAAACATATGGTGTTGGGGTTAAGGTTGCCTCCAGCCACAAAAGCATCCATTTCAACAAGCCGAAGGGACCTAAGAGTTATAGATTTAGCTTAAAACCCAAAAAATATATATATATATCCGCCATTCCTATCTAATTCGCCACTCTAAATTTCCACTTCATAACTTCAAGGAAGACCATCTTGTCTTTTTTATGGAGTCTTCTTCACTGTTTTGTACAAACTTTTCTTCCCTGGGACTAAAAGCCACTTCAGCAATCTCATTTGTCATAGTTTCTGGAGATTGTTCTGGGATATTTTCCATCACGTCTCCACCATTCTGCATTGTTGGTACTTCCTTAGCATCGGTTATTATCTGAAGAAGTTCCAATGGAGTAGCAGCTGGGTCAAGCTCCAGGTAACCCTTTGGAGAATTTTGAGCTTCTTCACCTGTAAGCAAGTGGCTTGGGACCTGATGAGAGAAACGAAACATCTCTTCTTTTGGTATTGGTTTGACCTTTTCAGGGTCCAAATGGGGACGAAACACTGTCTTGAAACCACTAACCTTCACAAGTGGAGCAACTGAGACACCCTTTTCCTCATCGTAGTCATCTAGTACTACCACCATGTCATACTTGTGTATCACTTCATCAGGGGTATGCTCATTCCAATCAGGAGACCAGTCTCTGTAAAGGGCCCAAACATCCCCTTTCTTGGGGAAAATGTGAATGGTTCCACGCGGGCCTTTGGACCACTTAACCTTTTGGGAGAAAGAATTAATACTCTTGCTCATTTCATATCTGCCAACTCTGAATTCCCCACATGTTTTATAGAAACCTGAAGTTACCCATTCCATCGGACCAAATTCAGTATTGGTTTTAGAGTTAAGCCAACTAAGTCTCAACTTAAATGGCTTCACTGACATAACCTTATGGATCAAAGCATAGAAACGAGGCATGCCATCGTCATCATCATATGCAGCCCAAACTTCATTCTCTTGGAAAGAACCTTCTGTTCTATCCAGGTCAAAATTATGAAAATCAGGATCTGGAACACTCATAGCCGCTACTGCAGGATCTTCCTTATTCACATCATCAGCAGAAGTATTCAAACTCTCTGCATTCCTCAAGGTAGATGAATTGGATTTTCCACTCATGCCAAGTCCAGAAACTTTATTGTTCCTTTCTTTTTCTTTCTTTTTCTCTTTAACCTTCTCTTTCTCTTTATCTCGAGCCTTGTGCACAGTTTCAGACTTCCACTCATTCAATTTGTTAAGAATCTCCTTCTTAGCTTTCTCCATCAGCATCTTATTGGTCTCAATTGCTGTGAACTCCCTAGTGCTGTTAGGCCTACCATACCTACCTGAAGAAGCATAGCCCTTGTCTGCATAATGCACTGGATTTGAAGAATAACGATTAATATCATCACCTAGTCTCATCTTTTTAAAGGGAATTTCATTTTTCATAACAGAGCTATGGGCATGGGCCCTGTCCCATCCAGTGGCAGATTGTAAATCATCACGCTCCCTTTTCATTCTTTCATGCGCCTGATGTACAATATTTGTGGCCTTCGCAGCAATTGAAGGATCAGTGCTTCCAAAGCGAGCCATTCCAGAAAATGGATCCTGCTGGAGGTTTGTGTAATTAGCAGAATTAAGACCACCCATTGTTGGTCCTGACGATTTATTCGATGCAACATTTCTTCCTGGATGAGATTGATTTCCATTGGCAGCATGATTGCCTGAATTCTGATGTCTTGGTCGAGGCGCTGAATTGGATGACTTATTGAAAGGTGGAGGTATCTCTCTAGCCAGAAATGCCTCATGACAATTAGGGCAAAGAAGAGTATGGTTGAGATATACCTTGAGATACTCATAGTGCATCATGCACCGCTGGCAAATGGTCCAGAAAGTATCATTTCTTGGATTGGATGGAGGACGAACTGAAGTAGAGGGTGCTCGAGCATTACCACTAATGGACTTTGAAGATGAAGTTGCCCTGCCACTGACATTATGAAATCCATTTGCTCGTGCAGGTGCTGATGGACCACTAGAATACACTGGAGCTTTCTGTTGAAATCCTTTTGAACTTCTCCTCTGGTTATACATTAACCTCTTAGATTTATCAGACAAGAAGGTCCAAGCCTCTGAAATAATTTTAAATGCACCATCAGCACCAATAACCTTATTTTTATCAGGGTGAAGTATAAGAGCCAACTTCCTGTACTGTTTCCTCATAGTATCATCATCTACCGAAGGGCTCACTCCCAGTACTCCATACCAGTCCACTTCTCCACTTATCTTATTTTCTGCAGAAATATACACGTCAAGAATTGTTAACATTTGTGAAAGATCTTCAAGCCCTGGATACAAAGTTTGTGCTTTCAAGACAAACTTTTTTGCGCCAGCAAAATCCTTCTGCTCTAACTTTTTCTCGGCAATTGTTTTAGCTCTGATGGCCTCATCTCTATTGCACTCCATGTCTTACAAATGTTTCTCTGAATGTTCTTCTGGCTATTTCTACTCCAAGTATTCCATTCACAGGAGTCAAAAAGTCATTCAATCCAGCAAGAAATTCAGTAAATTAAAAGTTTAGCTCAAAAATCTTGCAAGCCTTCTCAAAGCAGAGATCCTTCCCTTAATCAAAGACCTGGTTCAGAGCAGAGTATAGAAGGCTATTATGAGTACAAAAATCAAGTTAAGAGAAGACCGTTCATAGAAACGCTGTTCAATCAAAGTTACGAACATAAAAGATTGCAACATTAAAGATAACACAAAATTGCCAGTGTATTGAAGGTTTTCCGCCTAATTTCCCCGAGTTCAGGACAACTAAACAAGGGAAATGTTTGTAACATTTTTTTTCCAGAAAACCAATTTACATCCTGCTGTTATATGTATGAAAGCTACTTATGCTTATCTGTGACATGGTTTTTTTAACAACTAGAAATTGCAAATGTTGCACCCAGTCCAGCTCTTGTCTAGGTTCGAATGACAAAACCCAATAATATAACCGCATGCTTCTTGAAACAAAAGAATAACACCATGGCACATAAACAACCCACAGAAACTCAGATTCTCATTTTTCAGTGCACTTAAGCAGAATAGGCTCTTTCTGCATTCCTACGAAAATTATTACAACTCTTAAACAAGACACCCAAGCACAAAGCGGGAAGAAATACCAGCATGAAAGGCTACCATATAGAGTTACCCACAAAAATTCTCTAGCTTTCAATGTACAATGCAGCAAAACTAAATTCGGCAATTTCAATTATGGTATAAATTGAAAGTTAACTCTAAACAAGCACAATAAATCACTGAGCTCTACATAGATCATGAACAGCAACTATGACGATCCGAATTCAAAAACGCTACAAATTTAAAAAGTAAAAATATAATACACACCCAATGGATCGAAACCAAGTCCAATGTTGAAGCAACGAATAACGATCTAGTTTTTCAAAATCAACTCGAGTGATCTTGCAACGAAACCCTAGAATTCAGCAACAAAGATAAATCTTTACGTAAAAAAACGTAGATTTCAACATAAAAGAATATGGAGAATTACTTACAAAGAGTGAGAATTTGAATCAAAATGTTGCCCTAATGTTGATGGCCATCACTTCGTTTTCCCACCAAATTGAAGTGGAAAAAAAAAGCTTTTGGAGGGAGAGGTGAAATTTGTTGGTCAAAACCCAACAGGCAAGAGCGCTGAAATGGCTTAAAATCCCTAAATTTTGGAAAATAAAAAGTAGGCATGGGCATGAGACTTGAGTTAATATTTAACCCTAGTTAGATTCTTATATTTGGTTAACTAACCTATCAATTCAACTAAAGTTACTTTTTGTTACAAACCTTTTGTCTATTAATCATTCCGTCTCATTTTATATGTTTTATTTAATTAATAGTGATTGAACTAATTAATTATAATTTATTTTTATATTCATATTAATTAAATATTAAATGATTATCCCCGATCGAACATATACTTAATCGGTACCGGAGCCACCTTTTGGGTAGGGCTGAATCCGTGCATCGTCGACCTTAGGCCCAACCTAAATCCCAGACTGAGTGCAGGTCCGCTGACCAAGCGAAGATCAGTGGAATCCGAAATCTTTAGACACATGGACGAGCCAGCTAGGGTCTTGACCTTGCCATGTGCGTGCGATTCACGTGTCATGTATGTCGATGAGCTGGAAGATGTCCCCTTACTCTTGAAATACCTCATTAATGCGATGAGGGAGACTTTTGCCAATTTCGATACCTTTACTTTAAAGTCCGAGAACATCTAACACACTGTCAAGTAACTCAAACTTAAGGACTTAAACCAACAAAAAAGACTAGAATAGGATCCCCGTACGATCCGACCTCCATGCCTTACAGATTTGTAGGACTCGTTGTATTTAGTACATCAAACTTGATTAGAGTGGTCAAAATGAATTGCTAGTCACGAGCTTGTTAAAAAAAGGCTTTCATGCCATATACAAGTATATAAAAGCACAAATCTAAGCTTGGTACACAAATTAACAAAATATGTTGCATGTACATATACAAGTATATTTGACAGCTAACATGCCATGTGAATGAAAAACAGAAGAGATCTACTCAACTGAAAAGTGAAAAACACAACATATATATGTGACAACACCATCTGTCCAAATCCCATTGTTGAGTTGTTTATACAACATTGTTTACATGTCTAAAGCCATCAAGAATTGAACACAAGTCACAGGTTGTTATTTACAAGTTCATCAGCTTCACCTCTATTCTTGGACTGCTCAAAATGTTGCACAACATATGCACAGCTTCATCCTGATTTGAAATGGAAAAGTTTGGGAATTTCAAGAAACCTGCAGCCATGGTATATTTTGAATACCACCATCTTCATCTTGCTTCTGGGAATTTTGAAATGAAAATTGTTGGGATTATCACTGCACTTCCCATATAGATAGAATGATGTAAAATTCAAGAAACCAGCCATGGTACGGCGGATTTCTGGGGCGGCGCCGCCGATATGTGAAGATTCTGTGTCGGGTGGCGGTGGTGGAGTGTGGTGGGCGTGTGCCAGATTCGATTCTTTATGGATTCCAATCCTTTACGGATCAGAATCGTTCACCATTTAAACACGTTTCTATCTCCATTTTCGCACTTCTTCAACTATGAAACAAAATTACAGTTGATAATAGTCGTTACACATCAACCCAAAATTATATCTAATGTAAAAGACACGTGTCCCTATACATGCATACTCAAAGTTTTCATTTTAATATTTAGAAAATTATATTTATTTTGTATTGGTTTGAGTTTATTATTTATGAACAAACTAATGTTGTGTTTGGTTGATGGGTTTTGCCTATATGAATGTGTATGAAAGTGATTGTTATTGTTTAGTTAATAGAGTTTTATAGAATACTATTATGGGTTTCGAATACCTTATTAATTGAAAAATTCATACCCAAATAAAATAAGGATTTTATTCTCTTATTCATTCTCAAGCACTACTATTAGTAACCATTCACATTCCACCCTACTACCAAACATGTTAAATACTTTCATCAAAACTCATTACCATTACCAAGTATTTGATACTCGTTCCGATTCCGATTCCGATTCTCATGTGCGAACCAAACACACCCTAAGTTAGTTTACCTCTTCTTCTAAAAGGTTGAATTCTCAACCCAAAGATCCCCACACCTCGGTCTGCCTAAGAGATCTGTCCACTTTGGGTATAATCCCAGATCTCTTGGGCATAATCCCTACACTGCCACCAAAATTCGAACATTGGTCTCTTCTCCCAAATAATGTCTACTGAACCAGTAAACTAAGCCCGTGTGGGGTAAGTTAGTTTACCTCATTCTGGTCATTCGAACATTGATCTCTTCTCCCAAGTTAAACTCTTTATAGGAGTTATCTATTTCCCTACTAGGTTTGAGCTGGTTATTTGTGAGCAAACTAGGTCCGTTTATCTTATAATCCATTGTTGACTAGAGTTACAAGACAGACTCCCCTCAGAGCACACTTTTGAGTAGCTCAAAGAGTTGATATTTATGAACTATTATTGAGCAATATAATGTGGTACAAATTTTCATATAATTCTAAAATACTAAAAAAATACAGCATGATATGATACTCTTAGCTCCTGCAAATTACATGAAAATTTGTATGGAAGCTGCAAAACATAATTGCCAATTACACTGATTCCACACCGCATACATGCTTATCTGCTAGAATCAAACACACAATATATACTGTTTCTTGAGTCCTTGACTGCATCTACCCAAATCTTTATGAAATTCAAGTATGATTTGAATAAATGCTAACAAAACATCTGATTAACAGATGAAGGCTTCTGATGAACTCCAGATGCAGATAAGGCATGGTGACCAAGTTCTCTCCTAACAAAAGATGGCAGTGCAAATGCAGCCCTGTGGACCTGTCAGGCAACAGAAGATACAATATAATCTGTGTTTACTGACATTTATGAGCAAGAACAAAGCCAAGAACCTGGGGAAGAACATACATCGGAGTTGTAAAATCGAAGCTGTCTGTGAGTTTGGAGTGTTCCATCATCTTGCTTCTCGATAGGATTGATCGGGTGCAGGAAATCGACAGGTGGCCCCTCAGTCGAGCACAGCAGAAACCCGATTGCGCCACTGCAGGCAGACCCACACAGAAAACATCAATCTTTTTTGTGAAAATGGGTATCTGCAGCGACTCTTGAGTAGGGGTTCTGGGGGTTTAGGATTAGGATAGCGGGATTTACCTGGGATATGTTGGGACACTGGTCCAGGCATATTGAACTGAACCCTTAAAGGCTTCACAGCAAACAGAGATCATGTCCTGGATAAGGTGTGTGTGAAGCCACATACTCTCTGCCATGTTGCAGAGAACTCCTCCAGGCCTTAATGCTCCAGCCACTGTCTCAAAAAATGGCCTCTCCACCAGTTCTTTAGCAGGACCTGTGTTCGGGGTGTTTGGTAAATAGATGTTAGCTGATTGGGTTAGTAGATTTGACTAGTTGATAGCATTAGCTGATTGTAGAAAAAATGTTTGGTAAATTAACTATTAGTTGTTAGTTGATAGTTGATTACATGCAAAATGACTTTATCAAAAAACTGATCGAAAAAGCTGCTTTGAGAGAGACAGACCAATGGGATCTGATGAATCAACTATAATGGCATCATACTTCCCTCTGGGAGCATTCCTCAGAAACTCCACAGCTGCAAAACATGAGAGGATGTGAAAGTTTATATGTAAATACTGTTGAGATTAACGAGAACAAGAAACAATAACAATAACTGTTGAGATTAACGAGAACAAGAAACAATAATAATGGCAGAAAGTAAAGAAAGACAACACATTATACCATCACCAATGTGGAGCCTGACTCTGGGATCCTCAAACCCCAATAGCCAAAATCTGGGAAGAATTTCTTGCTAACCTGCAAAAAGCATGCTGAAATTAATTACATTTCTGCAGAACAAAAGAAGGAAGCTATCTTTCCCCACTAGCTTGCTTACGTCTATAACCATTTTGTCTATCTCACAAATGTCAATAACTTCGACGGAGCTATGGCGGAGATCTCCCTAAGAACTCCTCCATCGCCGCCACCACAAACCAGAACCTGCAGTTATCAGCAACCACAATTTACCCTTTTCTTTCCGGTGACGAGAGAAACCCGCAACCACTACCCAATGGTGTGCACTGAATAAATTCCGACTTTTTATTTTTACATAAAAAGTAGAGGGAAAATGGTACTTTTCTGGGAGATTTGATTGAGCAGAGGGGGAGGTGCACTATCATCTCCTGATAAGCACATTCATCTTTCTCAGTCAACTGAACAATGCCATCCAACACAAGAACTTTCCCATAGGATGCAGACTGCAACAGTAAATAAAGAAAAACTGTAAAAGATTCAGACTTTTCTGGTTATAATCATCAGAAAATAGCTTATAGTCAAGACGATTGACCTCAAACACCATAACTTCTTGGTATTCAGACTGTTCTTTGAACAGAATCTTCTCTACTTTGAGAGAATGTGCTTCTCCTACAAGCAAGATTAAATAAGCCATCAATTAGCACTAAGCTACAGAAATAATATGAACCCACGTCTTAACTACATCTGATTTGACTTATGTATTGGCTCTGTTAAGCATATAACCATTAATGTGCATCCATGATCTTTGCCTCTTTGACTCCATCTCAACTAAAAGCTTAAACTGAATTGTACATTAATAGTTATATGCTCAACAGGCTCGGGTTGCCCAGGAGAAACTAACCTGGCCACATAGGATTGTTGAAATACGATGTTTTGCCATTTTCAGCTGCAATAAAGAGGAAAAATGGACAGTAAAACGTCACCCATCATAATCCCCGCCGTCAAGCATATAATATATAAAATATAAATGTGTAGTCTGACTATCAG
The DNA here is from genome assembly GCA_009835305.1 of Ipomoea purpurea. Taxonomy (NCBI): domain Eukaryota; kingdom Viridiplantae; phylum Streptophyta; class Magnoliopsida; order Solanales; family Convolvulaceae; genus Ipomoea; species Ipomoea purpurea. The sequence goes on along the minus strand of VALG01016161.1, from coordinate 32,915 downwards.
TATATATATTACAGGGATGAGAAGAACCATCCAGAGACAACTGTTTGAGTGGCATTTTCCCTCGAGCTCTGGATCAAACACCACTGGCTTTCAAAGCGCAAGACGGCAGAACCCCCACGGCGTGTACGCCGCCGTTAGTACGGCCGTTTCTTCCCCTCCATTTTCCACCTTTCTCCGGCAACCTAAGTTCACTGTAATTAAGAGTCACAGAATCATTATCACAGACAACAAGGTCTAAGAAAACACAAATGTAGCAGATTAAAGAGCCAAGAATTGAACCCAAGATATATGAATCCTAAAATTGCAGAATATAAATTGCTAGCTTATATACAACTTGAATACTGCAAAATCTAATGGAAAGTGGAAGGAAATGACTGAGAATTGAACAAGCTGAAGGCTTGTATATATACCAGTTCAACCAAGCTGAGTGTAAATGCAGTGACTGATAACTTGAAAACCATTCATTGCATATATAAAGAAGACTGGAGAGGAAGAAGGAAGGGCCACACGGCACCCCACCCCCCCACCCCTCCATCTCCTTTTTCTTGCACTACTAAATATCACTTTGTTATAATAGTCCACCAGAAAAAATAATAGTTTATCAATTCCGAGGGCCCCTACCTTGACCAGAGCATTTGAGATGATGTAAATTAAGGTGACAGTCTATGGTGTAGTAGACACACCAAATACCGGTGCAAGGGATACCAATCCCAAGGGCCCCACATCCTGACCAGGCAGAGCAGATGATGTAAATCACCGTGATTCACTGACGCGGTAAGTAAGACCAAATACCCGTATGCACAAGAAATTTGTTCACTTTAAACATAATCTCACACTGCTACAGAAATTCAAAATTCAAACTTGAGTCTTTTTTTTTTAAACTGTCTATTGAATTAGTGAACTAAGTTTATGCGGTCTTTTCCTAGCGGCTGGAGGTCAAAAGTAGTGTTGCAGTAATAATAGAATCGTGCATGCTATCCACTCTCGCTCGCATGTCAAAAGGAACATTTCTCAATGGGGTCGAAATTATAAAATAATTCCCCATGTGCGAAAACATGCATTAATTTTTTATTTTTTATTTTTGAAAGTGACAGCATCTGCAGGAAAAACGTGTATAAATAAAATTAATATATAAATATTATATTATTAAAAAATTAATTAAAATATTTTAAATGACACTCTTATTAAATTTTTAAAATAAATTTATAAGTGCATAAAATCATTATTTTAGGTACATAAATTTGAGTTATAAAAATCATAATCGTAAGTATATAATTTACTACTATAAGTATATAAATTCACTATTATAATATCAAAAAAAAAAACCACTATTATAAGTAAATAGAATCAATTATTGTTAGTGTGATTTTTATGTACTTGCAATATTATTTGTATGTATTCAACTTTTTTAATATATATTTGCAATATTATTTTTATACAGTTAGCCCACCATATAATTTGCTGGTTTGTGGACTTCGTACGGAATAACAGTAAAATAATAAAAAACCGAATCAAACTAAATCAGTTTTACTCATAAAATATGGGATGACTTATCTTTCCAACAAACATGAGAATATATGAACTTTTTTTTTAATGAACCAACACTATAATATGGCAGATTATTATTCAAGGTTGAACCCTAACCTAAAGAGCCCCACACCTCGGCACAACAGAGCATTTGGGAGGATGTAAATCATGGGTAACTCAACTGAATATGAAGCCACAGAAGCTAGACTGATGCTTACTGTGCACAAGAAACCTCCCTCACTTTGAGAGGTTGCTCCCACACTGTCGCGGATGAGACTCGATCTCTGGTCATTATTTCAAAGTTTCACCTCTATTATTATTATTATAGTGCATCACAAGCTAACCCAGCTCATATGTTGGTGTTCTATACCGCTTTAATGAGAAAGCATATATTGCACGTTTTAGTAAGTAGACATTTGTTCACGAAATATTAAATTGTTAAGAATATTAAATATATGAAAATATTAAATAAAGAAAACAAATAATGAAAAATTAAAGAAAATAAGCATTAGTCTAGAAACAGATACTCTCTCTATCATATTTTATGTGTCTAGTTCAATTAATAAGGATTGATTGAACTTATTTGTAATTCAATTTGTTATAATAATATTAAGATTAGTATTAATATATAAAATTTATATATTTAGAAACTATATTAGAAATGCTTTTACATACAAAAAATAAATTTAAAATTGTTAAAAAATAATTTAAAAAAAAAAAAAGAGAGTTGGTTTTACGATGTGAATAATAAACAAAACAGATAAAATGAGACAGAAAAAGTATTTTTGATTAATAAAAGAGCGAAAACTTCTATGGATTCATAACATAAATACACTAGAAAACTCCCATAATCACTCAAAAAAAGGACCAAAACACAGCAGAAAAGATGAAGCAGCAAAACTGCAGCCTACAGAGCATGAACAGGGGCAAAAGACTTGGGAAAATTGCGGCAGACAGGGCAAGCAGCATTGAGCCTAAGCCACTCATCAATGCAATCAGCATGGAAGCAATGCTGGCAAGCAGGGATGGTTCTCAGGGTGTCCTTGGGCTGATACTCAGACAGGCATATTGGGCAGACATTATGTTCGGGATTGGGTAGGCGCCTGCTCTCGCCTAGAACACTTCTCGGGTAGGACGCTATTGTAGGTTCATCGAGGCCTGTTATCATGACAGGGCGTGGTGGAGCCACCACGACAGAGAGGGTAAATTCAACCTCTGGGCGGCCTCTCCTCCAGCAAACTCTGACTCTACGGAGAAGAAAACATACCAGCGCGTTAAAGAACAAAAACGCTGGTATACCAGCTCCGATAATTATGGCATAACGCGCACCTTTAGGAAGTCCTGCAAAGTTGAAATGTACATTAAATGGTGAAACTTCACATAGTTTGAAACACAAAAGATTATTTCCAGATCTATTCAAGAATCACGTTAGGAATGAGAAACACAATCCTCATTCAATGTTTTATCCAGTCCACAGTTTATGAGTTTTGTCCAGTTTAGTTATAGCAATAAACATAAGCACGTGAAACAGTTCAACCACCTAAACTACTAGAAATTTTCCTCACAATCAAAAGCTACAAAGTGAATGAATCAAGAAAAACGCGGAAAAAGAAAATTAAAAGGAAAGGTAAAAGGCAGTGAGAAGGTAGGGAAAATTACTGTGTTTGGGAGAAATTTGGCAATCGATCTTATTACTGGAGTTGCTCTCCAGCCTACATCGTCCACCCTGCGATTCACACTTGCCACAGTTCGGAGAACCCCATTTGAGCCGGATATTATCACTAAGATCCGAAGATAGAACCTGCTCAAAAAACGACCACTGAACTGGGACAGCAATAGTTGCTATCAAGCTACACGAAGGCGATGTCAAGAACCTCAAGGCCTTGACAGAAGACGTAGCAAACACAGTATAATTTTGACCGCTGAGACAAGCAATGGGATTTAACCTATACATTCTGTAATCAAACGAGCAATTAAACAGTGTAAAATCTTGATAGTAAACACCAGCAAAGGGAGAACCAGAGAGATTCAAGGTCAAAAGACGGGAAGGGAGGCAGTCACTAGATCATTAAGCCATAGCTCCTGTGTGGCATAGTCTATAGCCTGGACAGTCAAGGGGAGCTGAATTAGGCAACTCAAGAACTGTCATGTTTGAGCTATCACAGGATAAACGAAATCCCGGATAGCCACACGGCTCAGGCTGGAGATTCTGCAGCCAGAAAGGAAACCGAATCAAAGGCCCAGTACGGTCACATGTAGAATCAAAGCAAGCTCCCGTGACCAAGAAACGAGAAAAGGCAAGAAACAAGACAATCTGCACAGTGCTCTGTGTATCCATCAGTAGCTAGACAGAAAGACCTGCAAAAATCCAGATTCCAGCTATACAATTGAAACCTAAACCATAACTATATTCCACCTGTGCTGAACATTTCATAGTTCAAATAGAGCTTTACAGTAAGCAGTCATTATCTTGAGGTCAACACCGGGCTAAGCTTAATGATAAGCAAAACATATTGTTTAGACTAAAATGAACACATCATTAGCAATAAACAAAGGATTAATTTCAGACTAATGAAATTGTTTAAGAGGGCTTACATCATAGACATTTTAACAGTTCTATATAGCATTAATTGGCAAATTAAATTATGGGAGACAGTATTGACTCGGTAAGACAACATTGTTTACTCAGTAAGCAGGATTTGTGTCCGAGTTTTCAAACTTATCCTTTCTTTCAAAATACCTAACCTTTCTTATTGGGGATTCATAAAGGCGAAAGCTATGAAACTTATTTCAGAAATCAGAGCAGCGGCCGCGTTGCTCCCAATCTCCATAGCGAGTTGGCTCCGGACCTTTGGGGCCTCCGATTTCTCCGGTTTCTTTGTTCACGAAATCGCCGTGTTCTTCTTCATTCTGAGATACCGGATCGGACATAGTCTCGTCTCCGCTGCGGACCTTATCCTTCTCCTCTGAGACTGGCGCCGCGTGCTCCAGAGGATTCTCTTTGTGGACTTGAAATCTCTGAGCCGATGAGCAAATGAGTCGACTCGCTGAATACTCGGACATACCTGAACTGAGCTTAGGCTGCGCGATCGTCGACGTAAACAGACGGCACAGATGCTTCGCCATGTCTTCTTGATCTCCTTCGTCTTCGTTAGACAACAAAGTGACAAACCTTAATTTGGCAGGGGATTTTGTCTTCTAGATGTTCGTGTAGATGTTCCTTACAATAATACGACGTCGTTCACTTCCTCTATGGCCCTAAATCCCTAATTACAGACACAGCAGGCAAATTAGGTTTTAGACCTGAGTTCACCTTACAAGGTGTATATTCCCAATTTTTGAATTCTATATTCACACTTTTAAATATCAATATACAAAATTACAGAACTCAATTTCAAAATTGCATAGCTCTATATCACAATTTTTGAACTCTATATTCTTAAAACTGAATATTTACAATTTTAAATATCAATATACAAAATTGCAAAACGCAATATTCACAATTGCATAACTCTATATTTATAGTTACAAAATTGAATATTCACTCACTGAGTTGTTAAAAAAAATAATTAACTGTGAAAACAATTACTACTAACAGTACCGTTATTTTCACGCACACAAATTGCGTCAGTTTAGACAAGATGGACCCTAATCCATGGCATAACTATTTGGACATAACAAAAGTGAGCCCGAAACCAACGGTCCTTAAAATTGATACCACAAAGATCCTTGCAATCTCGCTAATCTATTAAGTATTAACGAATTTGTTTACAAGTTAACAAAACAAATATATTCACAATTCTTCGTGCGTACAAGATCTTGTGAAAAGGAGAGCAGAACCATTGACGCTACGAAGAACGAGCAACCTTGAATCTACGTACGTTCCACAGACAAGTTGTGAAGGATCAAACATTTCAGGAGGGACTTGCACTCTAACTTCTTGAACTACCCTCTGTGCCATTTCTACATTCCGGACCAGCGGCTCGTCCAGAGACATTGTCACCTCAATATCGCCTGATATCAGTTTGGCTACAGGGAGGCTCGAAGGGAATTCCTTTATAGGGATGACTTTTCTCCACTGGTTACTGGATAGCCGTTTCTGTACAGAAGCCGCCTGAGAATCCTGTGTTGATGATGAGGGTAGCTTCGTTGTGGTAGTTTCCTCTGTAAGATACAGCCGCCTCCCGGCTCTCAGTGTGAAAGAAGTGCCTGTTTGCAATGCTCCATTGACGCCAGACTTGTCGTGAGGCCAGTCCTTTCCAATCACAACTCTGAAACCGATGTGGGAGGAGACTGAAAATGTTGTTTTGGGTTTTGATGATTTGGATATGATAAGGTGCACGTCACCAATAAGCACGCGAAATGAAGGCTGCCGGAGAGTTAGCCCTATGTGTTTGCCTGTGCAGTATAAGAGACGCCATTTCCCAGGAAGCTTTTCCAGCCAATGCTGCATGTCAGTAGACTGCAATTATTTCTAGCACCATTTGATCTCAAAAAAATGGAGATAATCTACAGTCTAGCATCTCAACTCCCAAGAGACCAAAGGAAATGTTACATGCATTCAATAAAATGGGATAAGTAATGCCATGGAACATACTATCACAGATAAGCTCATTACTTTGAAATACCTTAGGTTTAGAATGAGGATTTAAGATCTCCATGAGTTCAATAAAATGTGCGAGCCTATTTCGCTGGATCAGAAGAACACAAAAGGTCAGCACTTAAAAGAAAGATATTCATTTCCTGATAAAAGAGAATATAAAAGCCTCACTCTAGAAATAAACAACCTGCTGGTGAGCATAAATGTATTCCTCTGTGATTCGAACAGCAGTTGAACCAAGACTCCATCTAATCAACTCGATAGATGGGTATACCCGCCATTTTGGTCCACATAAGAATGGATGCCTCAAAGCATTTAAGCAACTAGAAAGATAAGTAAAATTCCTCATTAGTAAAAATTGTTTTACAGTGGAGCACGGGAGAGGAACAGTCCAGCTAAGAAGGTTTGAATTGATACAGGAATCTAGAGCAAGCACATCAAGGGAAGTTCAATTCACTATATTTATAACAACATCTATATTAAAGACTTAGAAGAGTAAAGCAAAAGTTAATCTATGCTAAGCACACTGGTTTGAATAACATCTAACAGGGCAGTGATAATGAAATAAAACTTACACAGAGAACTACTGCATGTATCTTGCAAAAGTAATTTCAGTAACATTAATAGATGATTTCCATGATTTGAGTTGCCTTTTATATGAAACAGAAAACTCTATTTTTTTAAAATAAGTTCATTCATGCAAATTTAACATACATACCTTATTCTTTCCATAGGATTTGTTGCAAGGAGTGACGATAGTAAATGCCAACCAGCACCCGAATTCCTGTCAAGTATCTACAAGAAAAATAAAATATCAGTACATGTATAGGAAATTAGCGCATCCAAAACAATTTAAGAGAAAATTTCCTACCTGTATACCAAAGTTTCCTGGTGACGAATCTCGGCTAAAAGCATGTAGCATAAACTCACGCAGACAGGATGGGTTGTTTGCCTGGACATGCACATAAAAAAGTTATGTATGGCTGAAGGCAAGACTCTACAGCACTTACAAAGCTCAAACAAAGTTTACCTTGGTAAGGAATGCTTTGAACTTTGCAAAATTCAGTGGGTCCATCAGCTCCCTTAGTACCATTTTTGCCATGATGAACCCAACACACCTTGGCGCACATAGAAGCAGGGAATGATTGTTAATAATTCATAGATAACCAGTTAACTTAAAACAGACATGTTTCAGTATTACAAATTTACAACATACCTCATATCAAATGCAATCATCATTTTTCGCCTATCCATATTACCATATGATGACGTGGTATCCTCAAGTCCACTTTCATAAAAATCAGAGGCATTCCCCAATATACCCACCTGGTCAGGAAAAAATGTAGGAACTCTTAAGACACAGAGGTCCATACTATTGGCAGACATCACACTTTTAAATCCATTTACATCACAGCACATCTAAACCATGTTTTTGTGTCCTATGATTGAAGATTTGGTTATGAACCCATCCTAGAATGATGAATGTGTATGCTACTTTGCATGATCTCATTTTGTCAAATCATCCGGAAACATAAAAGAGTACATGGCAGGTTCTTAATTCTATGACCGCACATCAAATAAAGAAGTGATACTCACTTTAAGATGCTTATCTACTGGGCTAATATGCAAATTTTCAAGCCTCAATTCTGTATGAGCAAATCCATGACTGTGCAAGTAATTTACCTGAAACAAATACAGAGTGATCATAAAGTGTAAAAATATGGGAAAAAAATTGTCTTCTCTTTTGGGGAGGGGAGAAAGCATATAGAAGTAGACTTGATACATCAGAATATACATACACCAATCAAGAGATCTCTCATCAAAATTCGAATGAGTCGCAGCTGTCTGGAAACTGCTGGGCCACCAACTGTATCATCTCCCACCCTTCTAACAGATTCCTCATCCAAGGCAAGAGTAGCTTCTAATGTAGAGAGCCAATCAGATTGTTGAAGCCAATGTCTCAAAGAGAGACTCCCATGATACTGAATCCAGGGAGAGATTTTAGTAAATCTTAAGATTTTGAAGTCAAACATTTTAAAATGGTTTAGCATAGAATGCAGCATACCCCATGGACTAGGGTAAATGAACTGCTATCATCAGTTGTGGATGAGCACACATAGCCATGAACTTGCATTGAGTAAGAATGATACATGAGTTTCCTATGAGCTAGTCTCTTTAACACCTACAAGACAATGGCAACATTACTATTACATTCATAAGGCTCGCTCCAATAACCCATCCCAACCATTAAATGTATACACTTCACAAACCTCAATTGCCCTTCTCCCTCTACGCTTTGCGTGAGCACTGAAGTGTTGCCGAAGCACAACTCTAGTCTTATACAATGGACTGCATTTCCGTCACAAAAACACAATAGAAATAATACAATTAGCACAAAACTTTTATATATCCTAAACTTAAATAAAATATTTTAAAACAAAACAAAACAAAACAAAAGAAAAATAATGCACCTATTTGGATCCTTCACCACTGCTTCAAAAACTAGTTCACCGGCCTGAAATAAAGATAAAAATAAATGCAAATACTGCTTTCAAAAGTCTCATGCTTCATTGCAGCAAGATGAACACTTAAAACAGTGAAGCAATGGAATAAAAATTTAAAAAGGTTAGTTGATCATACCCTGCCACCAAAGCCAATGCTAACACGGTTACGAATCTTAAAATCCGACATTCTAAACTTAGTTACATGGCTTAAATCATCCTCTAAGGAAGCAGAGCCAGTAAGATTGTCCTTCCCGCCAGAATCCACCATAGGCAAAGCCTCGCTGGACAGCGAACAAGTAGTATTAATCCCGAGCTTCTTCAAACGAATCGGAATTTTTTTTCTCCGATCCAAAGGCAAAACATTCCGTCTAAACGGCGAATTCGTTAGACTAAAGCATCGGAGCTCAACAGACTCCATTCTCGGACTCGAAAGTACACCAATTAACGCCATACATATCCAATTCTACGCCTATATAAAAAAAAAAATTAACAAGATGACAATTATAATCAGGTAAATATGAGCCTGAGATTATTATGATGGAGCAATTAGTAATAGAATCGAATCACTTACAGTATGGTGGAAAGAGACGGAGAAGATGAAGAGCAACGGATGAAGCATAAATAGGACTTACGAGACGCCGTTTTGTCAGTAGTAGTGTAGAGAAGCTAAGTGTGAGAATTGCGTGCACGTATAAGCAGTAAAGGTTCTCGACACGAGCTCGGCGCAGGTCAACTTCCGCCCTTCCAAATATCTCATCCTCCGTCCCCGCGCTTCCCACGCACTCCTACCATTCTGTCGTTTTCTGCGCTGGTAAAAAAGCTCCAGTAATTCTACCATTTTCAGATTTCAGTGCTTTGGTGCGTACCAATCGACACCGTGCCCTATGGATATGTAATTAAAATATTATTACGAGTATATACTATTTATTCACAGTTAATATACTCCGTATCATGTACTTTTATTTATTTATAATTATAAAAATATACTTAATATAATTATTAATTGTATACCGTGTTGTAAAAATTAGCTTAGGCAGCTGCCTAGGCTCTAACGAGGCGTCCTTAGGCTGAAGCCATTTCAGCCATAGGCGACTTTTAGTTGGCCGGTCGATTAGACGTCGAATTGAGAGCTTAACTTGGTCGGGTCGATGTCCAATTCTGCCGAGTTGACGCTCAACTCGGTAGAGTGGTTTAAGTTGGGAGCTTAACTTGGTCGAGTGGTTTTTTTACCTGTTTAGTTGCTCATCTTCTATATTCCTCAAATCATAGTCAACTATCCATCTAACACATGCAGTTGACTGGTTTGAGAGATTATAAGAGTTTAACAACTCACAACCTTGAGTGAAAAAAGTGAAGACGATATATAAGGATTACTCGGTTGTCTTGACATTAGACGCCCCCAGGCGCTTGTCTAGCGCCTTTTGCAACATTGATTGTAGATAAATAATTTGGATCATTTGCAAATGCGCAGAAGAAGGTTGCCAACTTTTTTTTTTGCCACCAAATAATGAGCATTGACTAGAGAAGAATCATACTCCACCCAAAACGGCATGAAGTAACTCTCTCAAATGAGAGTTCACAAAAGATAATTGACCCCGATCCATTCTAAATATAACGCTGTAATTCAGCTGTTTTAATTGAGTATATAAACTATAATTAAAAAAAGGGGGACCGCAGGGTCGTAAGCCCCGTTCAGTTAGTCCAGATGGACCACGTGAATAACTGTCTACTGGCCAAGGCGCTTCCGGCTAGAGTCCATTAGGCTCCACACTCGTCTCAGCCCATCCCGCAAGGAGATAGAACCCAGCCCCTGAAGCGAACTCGTTTCCGAGCCTGCATCTCTGCAGTAGCGGCCCGGGGACTTTCCTGGGCCTGACCAAACCGTAACGGAATGGCCCAACCCGCTCACGTCGCCCCGCGGTCAAGTTGTTCAGTCCTCCGTTACCCCGCCTTATTAGTCCTACATCCTTGGTTTATCTAAGCGATGTGGGACAAATAACAACAAGAATAAAAGCAAAGGAACAACATACTTACTGCTTTATCATATTCATCAACAAACACTAATAAACTATATGTACAGCCCTAGTTTGGATTACGCTTCTACTAAGATCATTGCAGCTAATGAAAGAACAACAAACTTGCAGTTTTAAGGTCACGGTTTATAGAGCAGATACCGCGTAAAGCTTAGCTTCTTCTTTTTTTTTTTTGCGTTGTACTTGTCTGTATCGCGAGATTTCCTCGTTCCCTTGCTTCTGCAGCAGTAACTAATAATACCCTTTTTTACATTCTTCTTGCTAGTAGAGAGACTCAAAACAGTCAGTGCTTCTTGGATGATGCATCTGCTGCTTCTTCTGTTCTCGCAAATCTTCCCCGGATCCTCGGCTGACTGTCAGCCAATGCTTTCCTGCAAGCATACTGTCCATAAAAACATAATTAGAAGCACGTCGTTTGTCTTTGCTTCGTTCACTACTATGTTTGTGTGCGTTGAGTAAGAATGTTTCCTATTTCCCCGAGGCTGAAAGAGAAACATCCTAGGAGTTACCTTGATTTTCCTGCCAAAGTTCCGCTTGTTCCTCTTGCTCCTGTATCGCGAAAGCTTCTCTTGTCGGTCTTCAGAGATGGCGCTGCTCATAATTGGCTGGTGTCCCATTGGAGAGTGGATGAGGCTCACGTTACCGTTGCCAAGAGTCTGTCACAAAAACTCAGTATCAATGAGGAAGACCCATCCTGTCGAAAAGGCCAGAAACGTCTATAGATTTCTCAGTTTCTAGACGTCGTGTTATGGAACTAACAAGCAATATACGCTATGTTCCTCGTAGGAAATCCTTTTCACGCACCTAAAACTAAGTTTCAAGATTCAAGATCTACTCCTAGGCATAGTCAAGAAAGCCCTTCGAAATAACTTAACCGGGATTGAAAATTGACGAAAGTTACAATGAGTAATTAAACTGAACCTTTATGTCGCCTTCACTGTATGACCTCCTCATACCATAAACAGCGCCAAAGTCCATTCCGGGAAAAGTGAGAAAATTCGGCATCGTTGGAGGCGCCCCTTGAGCCCACTCCATGGAGCTCAGAGACTCCGAGCTGCCACTTTTCTGAAACGCTCCCTCGGAAGCCAAAAGTTCCTCTGCTGCCAATCTTTCGTCAGTATTAGCAATAGGAATCTTTACATCTACAACTCCGGGGCTCCCCAAAAGATCCTTCTTGCAATCATAGAAAACGTCATTGAAGAGCTGTTCATTCTCGAATGATGATTCGATGTCTGAAATCTTGAGTCCTTGATGGGACATGACATCATCTCCACAAGAAATCATTGAAATGGCAGCTGTCATTGGATCAATATCCAACAGTGATTCTTCAATAAGCGGTTCTGGAACGTTGAAGAGGTCCCCCTCTCCACCCAGGTCATATTCTGATATAGCAGATGCCTGTATAGTGCATGCCCCAATAAGGATATATGATTAAAAAAGTCGAGAAGCCATGCCACTTAAGGAAAGTGACAAAATTGTTTTAAAACACCTCTACTGTTCTAATTACGAACTTTGCAACTTGCAAGTATACTACAGGATTAAGGTTGAACTACAAACGAATTATTAGACATCAAAATCTGTCAACTAAAGAGTAATTTAAGACAGACAATACCCAGGAAATACTGCTTATACCCATCCCCAGATATGAAGGAAACAAGACTGCACTCACAACTAGGAAGTCTCGAGACGAATAAGGATGAACACCATGACAATATATCCCGCTGTAATTGCAGGCCATTTCAAGAAAGGTAAGATCAGAGCAAAGTAAATGCAGATTTAACTCGTCCAGTCCTCACGAACTTATACAGTAAGGTGGGAAAGACAATTCGGCATCTCTTTAAGTCTTTAACCACAAACAGTAAGCAAAAGTTTTCACCAAGCACACAAAAATCGCACTAAAAGAAATTTGTCCGACTCAGCCTCTCTTGCAGAGTTTGTAACTTTTGAAAAAGAAACAACCTTTTTTCTAATTCTGTAGCCCCACTATACAACTCCCCTTCTATAACAACAAAAAGGTCAGCCTTTCCTTCACTTCTTTCCAACCTTTTAATCTTTTCGGTTCTTTAAGCGCGGTGGAAAGTGAATCCTTGAGAAAGAAAGGGTTCATCCAACACCCAACAATCAAAGAAACACAAAAGCGACACAAAGGCAGGGGATGTGGGAACCTGGAGACTGACAGGGCGACTCACGATTTACCTCCTACAACGATTCTGGGGTTAGAATTAGTCTGACGTAACTTGAAAAACCTAATGTATCAAAAAGAAACACAAAAGCAAACAGGAAGCCATAGCCACCTGTCTTTTTGGTGGAAAGAAATGGAAAACAGAAGAGTCCACACGGAACTGATGGTCATGATACTCTGATAGTAATATCTTTCATTCCATGATCTTGCCCACAAAAGAGAACTGGGATGCTTTCTATAATAATCTACTAAACAGAATATTGTACACAATCATTTATAGTAAATAAATTGAACTAAAGAATTCAACTTTTGCTTCTCTTCCTTGCCCAAGTCAAGCAGACTAGCAGAGAAAGAAGGAATATACCATTTTTGGTTCTTTCACTCCATATCTCTCTGCTTATGCATGGTGAAATTGGGGGAAAGCAAATAAGCTCACAGCATATACAAGCTAGTCAAGTAAACCCTTAAACCCAAAATTGAAGATTTTACTTTCTAATGTGAAAATTTTAGAGTTTAAAGATCAAGATTCGAATACAACAAACCCCAAACATCAGAAGCAAAAACCCAATCAGAACTTCATTGTGCAAGTTCAGATCTTTTGCTCAAATTAGTCACAGAAATGCTGAGTGAACAACAAAGCATGAAAGAGCATGTAAAAATTTGAAAAGGGAAATCTCAAGCGGAAGGATAAAGTGTTCACCATTGGAGCATTGGGTTTCTGAGAGCAATAGAACTCTTCAAGCTGTTGAACTTCTTGAGGAAAGCTCGGGAAGGAAGGAAAGATTAGCTCAGTCTCTGCATACATTTCTCTCTCTCTCTCTCTCTATATCTCTCTCTGGGCCAAATGAATTGAATGAGAGACTTGATGCAATGGGAAAAGGGACATTTTATATGGTATCAAAGGGAGCTAGAAGACAAACAACGGAAAAGCAATACACAGAGGGGGGAAGATGGAGAGTAATGGATCTGAAAAAGAATATATTTTTGTTTGGTTCTTGAGCTGTTCAATTAATTATACAACAAATAATAATTTATTCTTCCAAAAGCTTGAATCGTCAACTCCCGCTCAAAAGCGCATCTAAAATGATATAAATCATAATAACTCGGCTGAATACAGAAGCTAGACATTTGCTTATTGCATACAATGAGCTCTCTTTATTATTGTTTTCAAACTTCACCTATATAACCAACTAAACTGTCCAAGCGAGCAATAAATAATAATTCATGAAATATGAATTAAACATTTTTTCATAGTTTATGACTTTTATGAAAAGGGGAAAAAACCAAGGCAAAATAGTGTAAGGTAATTCCAGCTAGTGGAGGGGAAATAGGTGAAAATTTTCATTTGGCAAAAAATAAAAAGGTAAGATTATAATTCAACTAAATAATTTTTGATAAATTACTCTTTTTTTTTTACTTTTTTTTTACTTGTTAATTATTTATTATATCAAGTAAAGTGCTGTTACACTTAAATTAAATCAAATGTCACCTCACTTGATTTCATACATTAATATTAAACTTAAAACTTACATGGCATTATTACCACAAAGAGTAAATTTTAGTTTTGGTAATATGACTATAGAAGTCTTGTTAATTTCAGTCTCTGATTTTTAAAAGTATCAATTTAGTACTTTAATTATGTAATTTTTGTCAATTTTAGTCACTCCGGTCAAATTTCGCCGGAATATTTTAATAGTTAAAATAATGAGGGTATTTTGGTCGTTTCACGCTTCTTTTCTTATTCTCCGACGAGTCTATCTCTTTCTCTTCCGTTCTCGGCGTTCTTTCTCCCTCTAAACCCTATCTTTAACATCATCAAGCCTCCTTTCCCCATCATCTTAGTTCATTGCATTCACCGAAAACAGGAGAGGAAAGGATGGGCTCACCTAGAAAGAAGAAAATAGATGTGAAATTATGAAAATACCCTCATTATTTTAACAATTAAAATTTTCTGGCGAAATTTGGCCGGCGATTTGGCCAGAGTGACCAAAATTGACAAAAATTGCATAGTTAATGTACTAAATTGACACTTTTAAAAGTCCAGGACTGAAATTAACAAAACTCCTATAGTCATATGACCAAAATTGAAATTTCCTCTTACCACAAATATTGTTATTATTGAATCATATATTGGGAGGACTTTTTTTCTGATTAGCTACAAGGAGAAAAAAGAATCCCCCGTCATTCTCAAATGACAAAAAATTGCTTATGATGAAGTAAATTAGACCAGAGCATAAGTCTACAATTACACTATGTCACAAGATAGATGCGTTACATATGCAAAACATGCCTTATTTATATTCGAGTTTACGACTAGTGCCATGATGGGTTGTGGTAAGTGAGTCTAACATGTCACACCGTAGTTGGTGTATATGGATGATCAATTAGTTGGAGGTGTAGGTTTCTCAAATGACACAATTAGTTTTGTTATGTGACAAACGTTGGTCAATCTAGTATGAACTTATCATAGGCCCGTTTAAGTCGTTGGCCAACCTAGTATGAGCTTATAAACCACACTTGATCGATTGGGCAGCCATCATTGAACAATTGATATGTTGGGTCTACTCAACTAGGCCCGTTTAGGTCATTGGCCCATACAGACTTTCTCTCTATCTCATCAAATCTAAACAAGATTATAAGAATCTGCCTCATCATTTAATCTAATGAAAGAAAAATAAAGTATAATTTCCTTCCTCCTCGTTTATGATCAATTAACCCAATAATAGTTCGTTAATCGAGTTGTACTACAATGTAGTACAAGTGTTTGCAAGTATTTAGATGGGGGAATGGTTCAATGAACACAAAAGTGTGAAAGGGGCATCATCAACATCATTATTAGTGTGATATGGAATTGTCCACCATTTTCTCTCATCATTCTTAATCACTTCGATTGTTGTTCTATGAAATGCCCCATTTTTATTATTACCATACTGCTGATTGACACATAACCTAAAATCTTTGGCTCTCACTCTGTCACTTCACCCTTTGTGGACAGGACTGTGAACAGTAATCATTTTGTTTCTGTTATTACAATCTCACTCGCTCTTGCAGCGCGTGTAGAATGTCCGATATCTTGTGGACAAAAGTGCAGCAACCATGGGACAAATAATAAATTAGTGAAGAGAGTAGCATTTTGGTAGATTGATAGTGAATATTCTTATGTCAAAAAGGCTGCGCTTAATGATATTTTTGTAACTTCCTCGAATGAAAGATTATATATTTAAATTTTAATGGGGTTATTGACTAAAGTGATCGAGTAAGTTTAGCATAATTTATATGCACAAACGTTATAACTTTAATTTTTGTTAATATCCTTCAACGCTTAACTCATGATTAGAATTGTAAAATAAATATTCATTATTTTTTACGTATCACTTTTTATTTTCTCGTGTGTCGTGTCTATGTTATTTAGGTTGTTGCTATAATATTTTGAAGCTCTTAAGACTAGAAACAATGTGAGTGGAGCTTTTGCGAACGAGAATCAATATAATATTTATTACAATGAGTCCCTCCCTCCAACAATAAATGTGGTATTTATAGTGAGGAAGAAGGAACATGCTTCGGTCTCACGGCTTGTACGGCGCGTGGAGCCCATGCACAGGACTCAGACCGTGGCCCAAAGTGGCTTGACCACGTGTGCCTAATGTTCCTAAGTTTATTGAGTGCACCGCCATTGGTTCTTCACTGGAATCAGTTCTGTAGGCCGGTCTTGACCTGATCAGGTCAAGACACAAGTTATTTAACACCTGCATATGGCTGCTTACACTTTGCTCAAGAGGAGAGATGGTCGGGAAGGTAAGCGTATCAGGTCAGTGTAGATCGGACTGAGCTTTATTTATATAGTGGGTCCGTTACCACCACCATATACATACCGTTGATAGGAAATTAATCACATCGGTATCAATTTCACATATTTTACTTATTTAATGGTTTAATTATACATTTTTTAAGTTCAGTGATCTAGTTGCACAGAAGTGATAAATTTAATGACTTATTTAATATTATTTTTAAAATAAAATTATAAATAATTTCAGTTAATTCTTGTTAATCAAATCAGTACACATAAAAATAAAACAAGTAAAGTATAATTTATCGAAAGATTCTGTGATCCAGTGGAACAAAATATTCAAAGTTGGGCCCTGAAAGCGGTGAGTCATATTCTACCACATTGCAACTTGGTGCACCAAAATTTTGGGACTTAATACTTTTGTATACCCTTTCCAATGTCAGGCTTCATATGTTGTTCTTCCCAGATCATGCAAAGGTCAGAAACTTATGGCTTAGACTTCAATAATTCTTGGGAAATGGAAAGACGATTCTCCCAAAAAGATTACCAAATTGCAACATACCTACATTGCTACCTTTACATAAATAGCAACTTTTTTTTTTATATATATATATATAATATACCAACTCATTTTCATATAAAGAATGTTATACATTATTGTATACAATTATTGGGCATATAGTTTTTTATTATATGGCATATGTGTTAATTAGAGGTGGATATTTTTATTATATAGTTTGGTTGTTGATTCAAATTGAAATAGATGAGGGGATTAGATTTGTCATTTGTTCACAACTCAACTATATTGGAGTCTGAATTTTTATATGAGAGAATTCTGACGAGTTGAGATTTGATGATTAATAAGAAATGTGTCTATCGATTGTTCTAATCACTATGAGTATATAGTCACAACAACACTAGTAAATCCAACAAAGAGAGTATGTAGTTATTATCTCTCTATATCTTACTACCGTGAATCAAATGTATCATGTCATGACGACAGTAAAATTGTAGATCAATAACATTCAATTTTTATTTATTTATTTATGTAAACATATATACTACACACTTCTTACATGCATTCAAATAGAATGTTTAAGTGTATTTGTATTGTTGAGGATATTATATATATAATAATAAATGTGCAGTTCAACTATCGCCTTAGACTTTTAGTTGGGATGAAACGTATCATTCAATTTAGTATTAGAGTGCAAAAGAACATGATTATGTGTAAATGTTGCTTGTGACCCATATAAAAGTACATGTTGAAACATGGAATGCATCATTATATTCAATTTATACGTTTGTTAAAACTTCAATTGTTTTCATGAGTGAAACACTACTTTAAGGCATACAAATATCTTATTGGATCAATTTAGTAACTCAAGCTAGTCCTCATTTTAGGGCCAAACATCAAACCACCATAGGAGTATATAGCAAGCTAGCTAGGGGATTCCAATTTAGGAAGTGTGTAAGTTAAGGTCAAATAGCTTTAATTTCAAAGTGAGGGAATATGGACTTTGCAACTTGTGATGTAAAATGCATTAAGGGGAAGAGGATATTCTATGTTTACTTTTAAGTGGTGGGAAAATTAGGAGGAGAAAGGTGCACTTTGGAGATAGTGGCAACTGAGACACTATTAATTTTCACATGTGGTTGAAGTTTGAGACAGATAAAATCCGTTTATTAGTCTTTAATTTAAAAAAAAAAAAAAAAAACTGTTTTCTTACCCCAAAAGACTGAATCCCCAGCTCTAAGGGCCCCCCACCTCCGACCCGACAGAGCTTGGAAAAAACTGTTTTCTAACTTCACGGGAAACTATTTTCAATCTTCTGTTTTTAAAATTTTTCAATTTTCATTCTTTGTTTTCTACTTAAAAAATTTGTTTATTACTAACACTTACATCATTCAAAAAACACTGATGTTGATCAACACCGTAAATATTTCCCTACCTCACCCTCGTCCACCCCCACCCCACACACTAAATATTGGTAAGAATATGCTCATTACATTTTTGTAAACAGCTAGGCAAAAGTTCAAAGCTCAGCTCCCACCATGCATTGCCTGCTTTTAGGAAAGCACTAATTATTTTCATTTCTCTCATCCCTTAATTAATGCATACTTTTCATCCCAAAGAATTTCAACGTAACTTGAAAAACCAAAGGCGATTATTATTTCAAAAAGAAAAAAAGAGGCTATTATTAGGATAGAACTAATCTATAATATAATGGTAAATGGAAAAAATTGCACGTTCACACGCGCATATACACACAATATGAGACGCCATCAATAATAAATATAAAAACTTTTACGGTGTTGTACATATAATTGAATTCATATAATCATATTACATTAAAAGAAAGTGTTAATTAAATAATATTATTTAATGGTACTAATCATTCACTAACTGAGTGACCGGTCATCTTTATTATTATTTTTTTAAAATTATGATAATATATTATAATTATAATGTTAATTGTAAAAAGTTATATATATTACTCATATGAGAAACAATATTTATATTTAATTAATTATAAATACTAGCATTATGTGGATGGGCGAGTCAATGCTCAATATTTATATTTAATTAATTATTTCAAAGTATATTTATACAATATTATATATGAGAATTGAAGTTAAGTCGATCTTGTCTGCACAAACTCTGCTGACACGTGGGTGTGTCGAAGAATCAAAAACGATTTACGAAGGTATGGTCTGATCCGTGGCTCCCTAACACTCTCAATTCATTTATCCTTACTGCAGCTCCATAGAATGATAGATAAACCACAATTAACTCACTCATATACCAAAAAACCATGGATTGGAACGTGAATTTACTTCAAAAGCTATTTCTAGAGCGTGATGCAGAACTAATCAAGAAGGTTCCCAAGCTAATTAACATCCTTACAAGCTTATTATTATTAGTATTATTACTATTATTATTATTATTATTATTATTATTATTGTTGTTGTTGTTGTTGTTGTTGTTGTTGTTGTTGCTGCTGCTGTGCTGTTGCTGTTACTGTTGTTGTTGCTGTTATTGTTATTGTTATTGTTATTATTATTATGTTACTAGAAGCATCTTGTTAAACTCTGAATTATGAGAAAAAAACTTGCAAATAAACTAAAACATTTTTAAAATTGAACTATTATAGCCTTCATTTTCTACGATGACATTTATGTAATTGATGTAATATAACCTTCAACAAAACAAGTTAATATTATATTCATACAATTTGAACTAAACATATTTGGTAGTTTTACATTTCTTTAGTCTCACATAAATTTCTTAAAAGTAATTCTATTACCTGATGTAATTCAAGATTCCGAGAACCAAACAAACATGTATCTAAAGATATATAAAAGTTCTCAAAACTTTACAAAGTGCAGAACATAGAATTACAAAATGCATTTATTTCAAACCAAAAAAAAAAAAAAAAAAAAAGAATTACAAAATGCATCCATTACACATCATAGGACCGCACTTTCTTAAATGTCCCTTCGCATATCGATTAATGAAGTATTTTATGACTATACGTCTATACCCAATTAACAATCGACAAATGGTCTTAATTAATAAGCAAACTCAGTACGTCCAGCAGCCTAAATTAAACCATGAAATGACAATCTAATCATGATTTATAGTTGCCAATGAAATTGTAGTTCTGTTAATTGTCCTGTTCCGATCGAGGATGTTTGATTACATGAAGACAACTTTGTGATTGACCAATAATACTACCTTAAGTCCTTAACCTCAGACAATATTATTATTATTATTATTATATTATTTTCGAAAATTTAATTTAAAATCATTGTAACTCCAACCTATCAAATGTATTCCCATCACTTCATATTAAAGAGGCCATTAATTTATTGCAAACAATTCTATTGAAGTATAATTAGTTTTTGTATATGATTGTTGAGGTTGGCTCAAAATTGGTCGACAACTAGTTAAACGGAAGCAATGTATCTCGTGTGGCCACCTAATGAACATAGTTGATGAGTGCAAGTGAGAGGTCGATAGACAGTAACATATCTTAATTGAACATATTTATAGAGAATAAAATCAATTAAAGCAATTGACTTCCTTACCGGTTAGTTGCAACCTTCAACATATGTAATATTTATAGTGCATTATTGAACAACTTCTGCTGTACAATGACGTGCTTGGAGTTTTGTATCGCAACTTCCTTTTTTTTTTTGGTAAGATGAAGTTCCTTATCAACTGCAAACTATCGACCCCGATCTCTTTTCATTTGTTTTGGTCTTTTGGGGTATTTTTTTTTTTCATACCCAATTTAGTGTATGTTATAAGGAGTTAACAAAGTACACTATTAATTAACATTAATCGAATGTTTATAACTGTGGTCGCTATCAATCCTTTTCAATTTGAGTCTTACAAAGACTAATAATTGACACCAAGGCCAAGCACCACGTTAGGTGGCCCAAATTGTTAACCTTCGCACGTCCAAAACCTTTGATTGCAATTTGCCAATTGTTCTCATTGCTTTAAAAAAAAAAAAAAAAAAAAAAAAAAAGAGGAAATGTAGGATGAATTTTTTTATATGTCGGATCGGGTGATAAAATTCAAACGTATATTTATTATCTAGAAATAATCATAACGTAATGGGCTTGTTTGATAATGTAGTTAGCTTATCAGTCAATTTTAGTTTATTTATGTTGTAAGAAACAATAATAATCCAACGTAAATGATTATTATTTTATGGGAGAAATTGAAAATTTCTGTGAAGAAAAGCAACCATGGGGATGAAGGGATTTTAAGTGTAGGTTGTAAGTACGAGGGATGAAGGGATTTTAAGGGTAGGTTGTAAGTACAAGTTGAGTTTGCACTATCTCCTCAAAACATTATTTGTCATCTCCCAAGGGTGTAGGAGCGTTACGGTCTAGGTTTTTCAGGATAAAACATATACGATTCCAAGTTTGAGCACTCAAACTATGGAGTCCGACGAACTAGAGCTTCGCGATGAACACAAGTTGGCTAAGAAAGAGTAGAAGTAGAGTTTCTGAGAGTGAAAACAGAATGAATTGTTGTGTCTAAAAATTATGCTGGTCTACTAGGAGTTGAGGATTAAATAACACTTAATTCATGGCATTAAAACTGAGATTAAATAAGCTTTGTAACACCTGTAACATCAGGCCATTACCTGAGAGTTAATTCGAAATTTAAAAATTGAAATTAATATGGAATTATTTCCATAACCAGTGTTGCAAAAATCGCGCCTAGGCGGCGATTAATCGGCGCCTAGGCGCTAGGCGGTCGACCACCTAGGCGCTTTAGGCGCCCGCCTAAGCGCTCTAGGCGCCCGCCTAGGCGCTCCAGGCGCCCTAGGCGGTCCCCAGGCGCCTAGCGATTTTTGCAACCTTGTCCACTAACATCTGAATTAACCCTCCAAACGGTACAGGTAAGTTCGAAGGTTGCTCGACTGGTAGACACGGATGCGTTTTAACGGCTTAGCGTGTACCGCTTTGTAGGCGTTAGACGTTCAGTAAGGCCGGTAGACACCTCCTTCAGTAGCTAATGTGCTATAAAATATTTTTGGAAAGTTGGCATCATTTAGGAAAATACTTGGTGTACTCCCATTTTAAACTTCGAACTTGTACTCCTTCTCACATGCTTTTGATGTAGACACTTTTCAGTGGACCCACATGATAAAAATAACCAATCAAGGTTTGCCACCTTAGGGAGTATAAATGAGGAGTAGAATTTTGGGAGTCTATGTAGTAGAACTCCATAATTTATGCTCGTAAGGCCAGCTAATTTCCACCAAAACAATGTGAGACAAAAGCTACTTTAAAGCCTTTTTCCCTTCACTTTCCAGCTAAAATGGGTCTACTTTGAGAATCAATTTCTCATTCACCAATTATCCGTTTTGAGCGTACAATATACCAAACTCTTCGTCTCACTACTAAGAACCTGAATCAACTTTGACCCGACCCAAATCGAAAGTGAACCCCACTAATATTTGTACCACAAAATAGCTACTTAAAATGCCATTTTATACCAATTTATGCTAATTTTCCAACAATTTGAACTATTAGCTATTTGACTTGGTTAAACAATCAATATGAATGTTTGATTAATTAACTTTTTATAATAACTTACTGTTTCAAAATGTTAAAATTCAAAAAAGCTACCCAAAAATAGCTTTTTTGATTAACTCATTTTACATGTAATCAGCTATCAACTAACAGTTAATTCACTAAACACTTTTCTACAATCAACTAATACTATCAACTACTTTAATTCAATCAGCTAACAGCTATTTACAAGCACCCTTAATATTACGATAGTGATTTTTCTAAGTAATCCACATCGGGTTTCTGGAGAAAAAAAAAAAAAAAAAAAACAATCCGGATGGAATATACAGGAAGAATCTGCCCGGCCCGGAATAAGACGATATTGATAATGTGACAAGTGACAACCTTATTCCACTTTTTGTGGAGAGGGACACGCCGGATCGGACTTTCCAAGTTGATGGGCGCGGTCGTTTGCGGGACGTGTCGTCATGTGATTTAGTTTGTGGTGAATGGTGATGTCCGTGTGGGCCAGGCTTGGGTTGGTGGACTCCTCCTTTAATTTGGAATGGTTTGCTCTTTACACTACTCAATACTCTTAATTCTTAGATTTTTCATCTCTGCATACAATATTCTAAATTTCAAATTACTAAAGTGATCATATATCATCAATTTTTATTTCATGCTTACGTGAAATATTCTAATTCATTCAGAAAATAGAATGATTCATGATTTTTATTACTCATTTTCTCTGTTATAAATAAAATAAGAGTGTTTATATGTCATTTTTTACTTGTTAAAAATGAACACGGCCAAATTAATATTTTGTTAATGGTTGTACTTCATGCATCTAATCATGTTCGCCTTCGTTCAATCCAGCCAGCATGTACACACTTGTAACCCAACTTATTAGTTGCACCTCAATCTATTATGTGATTTAATTTATGTCTCAAAATTTCAATAAAATTTATTAAAATCTTGTACGCCTTTGAAAGTAAGACTTAAGTTGATTGATCTGACCACTTGAATTAACCTTGGGACGAGTTTATATCTTTTTGTCTTGTGAAGCTGGAACTAGAAGGGCAGACCAAAGCATGCTTGAACATGATCATCTTGGTGAATTAATTGCCATGAAGAACCGCTGAGAATATATGTATTTTTGTGTACAAATATTAAACACATCAGGGGGTGTAGCTCATATGGTAGAGCGCTCGCTTCGCATGCGAGAGGCACGGGGTTCGATTCCCCGCACCTCCATTTTTATCAACCATGGTTTTGGCCAGTTCCACCATGCCTGCATGGTGCACCGTGCACGTGCCCAACCACATATTTGGCGAGAAAACTGCATATCGTAGTGTATTTCCATTGATCTCAAGGCCGGATCGGTAGCGTCTCCACATCGATCCTTCAACCACCTTTTGCCCATTAATCTCAAATGCCCCTCCGATCCACCGCTGCACTGCGCAGCCATCTCTTCGTCCGACCCTTAGGCGGCGGAGGACGGTGGAGGTGGTGGCGGTTGCCACCGCATGCCCTCATCCACATTCTCTTATTAGTAAAGACCGATGATCGATATGATGCCGCCGTACGTAGATGGTTCGTTTCTGGTTTCTCCGCTTCCTTGATGCACTGTGATATCATAATCATCAGGTTTATTAGCTCTCTCTCTCTCATATATATATATACATAATACATACATCTTTTGTTCCATCGATCGAAAGAGCTTCTAAGTTAAACATGCATGGAGATCATATCCCTTCTTTCATTTATTAACGGCGAAGTATAACCAATCTCAAGAAGCTTATCCTAGATTGATTAATAGAATTCCTTTTTTTTTTTAAACATCCCTTATCTCGTATACTACTACGGTCAAAGCGGCCCATCCCGTCCCGTCCCCACGGGCCTAGTTCCGGATGGATTTTTTGTGGACCAGTTGCGAGCTAGAGTTCATGCAATGCGGATTTGACAAGTTCAACGAGCAATCTTTTTGTGTGGTCCTAACCTGCTCCATCACAGTGTAGGTGCGGATCAGACCACGGCTTTGACCCACTTTTACAACTCTACCTATCTCCTCTTTCTCTCTGGGGCAAAAAAGAGAGGAGAGAGCGGTGATTTCTCTTGCTTTTGGTATAGCCAGTCACACAATAAGCTATTAGTTTAGCTAGAGGCTTAGAATGCACCTTTAATTACGTTATGATATATATGAAGGGTTTTAACCACAGCGATATATAATTCAATACTTCATGTGGTCATAGGGTTTGGGAAATTAAAGCATGCCCGCAATATATATAA
This sequence comes from Ipomoea purpurea, assembly GCA_009835305.1. Taxonomy (NCBI): domain Eukaryota; kingdom Viridiplantae; phylum Streptophyta; class Magnoliopsida; order Solanales; family Convolvulaceae; genus Ipomoea; species Ipomoea purpurea. The sequence continues at coordinate 7,954 of VALG01016161.1, read as the reverse complement.
TATTATAATAATTACAATTAGTATATATTTTGTTTAATCAACGACCAAGGGAATATTAATTAGTTGCCACCTACCTATACTATACATCTGCATGATGGCTCCTTATGGTCCCTCTGGTTATTAATCTTGTGGGGGGTTTTCGTTAATATTTATGCAAGTTGCATGATGCTCCGATCTAGGTGTAAGGTGTTGACTTTCGAAAATATGTAAGAATTCATCAACTTTGTTTTTTTTTTTTTTTTTTTGAAAACATTCATCAACTTTGTTTTAGTTGCCCTCTTATTCTATTAGAAAATACTTGGTGTGCCCGCACGGGCTTAGTTCAATAATTTAGTGGGTAATATTTGGAGAAAAGACTAAGGTTTGAATCTCGACGGCGGCAGTACATTTGTTGTGGAAATTTGTCAAATGTGGGCAGATTTCTTTGCGCTCGACATTTGGCCCTAATTCAATATTGAATCACCGTGATGGTACATGTATACACTTTTCAGTGGACCCACATGCTGGGAGATTGGGTCCTGAACGAACTGTCGCAAAAATTGCTGCCCTTTACCCATTACCACTGTCAGTTCTCAAATTAACTACCAAGATTACATTTCAGTCTCAAATTAATACCCAATTTTTTTTTTTTTTTTTTTTTTTTTTACTTTTTGGTTCTGGAGACCACAGTTGGTATCGTTTTTGTGTGACCAAAACCAATAATGCAGGGTTGTTGATAAGCTATTTATCAATACTTGATTGAATCGTTGATTGATTGCTCTAATTTATGCACTAATAATGTCACACTTATTTGTTAATAACTTGATCAAAATTGAACTTATGTTGTAATTTTTAAAAAATATATTTATGTACTTAGACTTTTCATTTGACCTACCGGTTTTAATGCAAGCAGCTAAACCCTAAAGCGTCGTGTTTACCAAAGCATTGACTATGCGCTTCCGATCCGACCCCCAACTTGTACACTTTTGAACGTTTCAATAACTCCATTATATTGGTGAGACTGAGAGTTGAGAGTCAACGTAAAACGCGTAACCCCTTGACCGGATATATAATCGTCTTCTTCCCATACCAGGCTTAGTTGTAATCTACTGTATATGTATGTGACAGAGTCCTCGTCTCCGATCCGGCGAGGAGGTAAATTAAGAAGGGAGCTCTGAAATCCATGGCGTGGGAGAGAGGAATTTTCAAAGACGCCGGGCCTTTACATCTTAGCGCTGTTGATTGGTACGAGCTGAGCTTGTAGCTTTTCTGCTTTTAGCTACATTTTCAGCTAAATTCTTCTATTGTTGTGTTGTTACAGGAGCAACTCCAGTCACCGGAGCTCCGTCGCGGCGTGCTTGGGTGCAAGGAGCGTACAATCTTGAAAGAGACCGCCACTGCGGCGGCGGTGATCCTGATTCTTCCTGGTGGGAGTTCTTCGGGTTCCAGTTAAGGCAGGTGCTGGTAATCAGGAAGATCAGTCGATCTTCGGCGCTATATACGACCTGGAATTCTCGCCGCACATTTCTTCCAAGCAGCACCACCGGCCGTCCGGCGGCGGCGGCGGGGAGTCCGCCGAAACACGTGATAGCGTTCCGGGGAACGCTAATTAAGTCGGATATCAGACTCGATCTGCAGTGCACCTCCAACACCCTCCACACCAGCTCCCGCGCCCACGTCGGATTTCAGGCCGGTCCAGGCTGTCGTTTCCATGGCCGGCGGCGCCAAGGATGTCTGGTTGGCCGGACATTCCTTAGGATCCGCAATCGCATTGCTGGTCGGGAGAAACATGGTACTGAAAATGGGTCACCATTTTGGAAACCTATCTGTTCAATCCCCCGTTCGTGTCTCTGCCGGTACATATAATCAAGAACGAGAAACTCCGGCATGGGATTCGTTTGGCCCACACCGTCGTCAAAGCCGGAATTGGCCGTCGCGATCAGTACTGTAGTCCACAACAAGAAAATCGCAGAAGACGATGAAGCTTTCACCTTGCTATTCCCCATGGGATTCCGTACTTTTTATCAACCCGTCTGTTCCCGTTTGCGCTGAATACCTCGAATTACTTCAAGGACAGAGAGACGACGGTGGTTGCCGGGGCCGGAGAAATTGGGCGGTTTGCGGCGAGGAATCAGTAAGGAGCATGATTATGAGTGCAGTGGTAAGGATTCAGAGCCGTCACACCTCATTCCTTCTGCTTATCTGACGATAAACTTGAACCATTCGCCGGATTTAATGGCGGCACACAAGCTCAGCCAGTGGTGGCGGCCGGATTTGGAGCTTGATTACAAGCTATATCAGTTTAGATAACAAGTGATTTTTTGGAGTTTAAACTGGCCAATGATACAAGTTTACCATTTTGCAGAAGTAATAAAGTAATGGAAAAGTCCAACTTTATTTCATTAGAAAAAACATGTCTGATGTCTTATATGAAACAAAGAGAAAAATTTGGAGCTGATTTTATCATATATCTGTGGCCTCAGACAAAAAAAAAAAAAAAAAAAAAAAAAAAAAAAAAAAAAAACAAAAAAACACTACAAAAACTCGCGTGAGCGCAAATCTTGCACTTTAATCACATGCGTAAATATGAACCTTTTTTTGAAAAAAAAAAAAATTATTTTTGTATTTTTTTCACTTCCCTCCCATTTTTTCTTTCATAGTCACTTGTAAAAACTCAAAAATTACAATTATTAAAATACCCTAAGATGTAAATAAGAAAAAAAAAAAAAACTTTTCAGAGTATTCCCTTCCTTTTTGATTCAAAAAAAAAAAAAAAAAAAAAAACCTTTACGAATTCATAAGATGTATCTCATATTTGTACACCCTTAGAAACACTACATTTTATACATTTGTTATAATTTTAATCACACATTCAAAAACATTTCGAGAACGCTTAATAACTCTTCAATATAATTATCATTTGAATGTTATATAAATATATTCAAGACTTAGTTTTGCACAACATGAGTAATGTGCTTCTTAAGTCGGCAAATTATTGTAGGCCCAGTCGGGTTCACCTTGCAAGATTGATTTGTGTATAAATATATACGATTTATATACTGAATTCACAATTTACATATGTTTACAATTTGAATTGTAAATATCAGTATGTAAAGTTTGAACATTCAGTATTATAAATTATGTTTTTTGTCAAATCCACCTTAAAATGTGAACTTTGGGTCTATGGCATAACGTTGAGGAAAAGTGCGCCTCACGCGGCGCAACTCTCCATTCAAATTGTGGGACCCACATTCTATTAATTTTGGAGGTCCTTGAATAAATAAGGAAAAAAAATCATTATCTCTTCTCCTCCTCTCTTTCCAACTCACTCTTCCTTCTCCTTTTAGGGGCCCTTATTAGTGGGAATATCGGACAACTAATTTAAATAATCTCTTAATTCATCTCCTCCATTATATTAGTCTTCAAAAGTGGAACGGTGAAGACTTTATCAAGATATAATTCAATATGGTTTGATTCTTGCTACGTGTAGACAGGTTTCAAAAAGGCTCAACCACCAAATGGATAATAAATAGGTATAGGTAAATTAATGTGATTCAACAGTTCATAATATATCAGTGTTCGGAGCTCATAAAGAACTTATTATGTATATTAAGGTCTGATGGTACACGGATTGGACTTCCATTTGGAAGATTGTGAGTTCAAGCCTAGAGCCAGTAACATTCAAAAAAAAAAAAAATTCTGTTGACTAGAAAAAATCTAGTCATTTTTGCAAAATTTTGGTGGAAGTAATTTTTGTTACACTCAGAATAAGATTTTCTCCGAAAATCATAAAAACATGAACTAAACACACAAAGATAATTTTTTGTTGTGCCAAACACGGAAAGAAAAATTATTTTTCTCAAAAATGACTCATTTCCAAAAATATTTTTCAAAAGTCATTTTTTTTTTTTACTTTTTAAATAGATCCAAAATATAATTTTTACAGTCACTGTTTGGCGCGACCATGTATTCCTTACTCATAATCTGTCACTTATAAATAAATAATTGAACTGTTGGTCCCTTAAAAAAAATTAAACTGTCGGTGCAGGCATCTTGATAATGTTGGGTGTGGATGAATGTAGAATTAATATAATGTAAAAAAAAATTAAACTGACATCAGCCAGTTAGGTCAGTCATAACTATTCCAAGTTGGAGATATATGCCTCCTTATCTACAAAGATCGATTCTTTTTCCGGTCATCTTTTACTTTTTTTTTTTTTTTTTTTTTCTTCCTATATATATGAGACTATGAGAGTAACCTAGCTAGCTAACTAGAACCAAGAACTGAATTATATACACAACATTGTGTCCAGCGAAGAAGCTAAGGGAGCTCTGAAATCCATGGCGTGTGGGTGGGAAGATCAAAGGGGAACTTCAACGTCGCTGGCCCTTTACATCTCACTGCTGTTGATTGGATATATGCTCATTTCTAAATTTTATTTTTATTTTTATTTTTGAAAAACAAAAAACGAAGATCAAATACACCACTGAACCAAAGATTAAAGTTCAATTGAATCACTGAAAAAAAAAAAGTTCAATTAAACACTTTACATCCAAAAGCCATCGAATTTTTCGAGCAAATGGTCAAATAGGCTTTCGAACTTTAGAAAATCAATTAGCTCTCTAAAATTTTTTAAAGAGACAATTACACCCATCAACAATTTATTTTGATGCAAGAAGCCAAAAATCAGTTAATGACCTACTATCACATGTCATTCGAGTTCCGGTTACTCTCCTACAAAATTTCAGACACAAATCGGCGAACGGTCGCCGAACATCACGAAGCTCCTTGAGCAGCCTTCGCAACTTTGGTAACGCCATATGGTAAGGCGTTGCGGCTGATGGACTGAACTCTATGTGACGGTTCACATCTCTCTTGGTTGGCAATCTTGGGCCTCAGGCTGGCAAACTGATCCAGAACGTCTCTGACTGGCTTAGGCTATTCTGTCTTCTTTGCAAGTGGGAGAAGACACCAAATTCGCCTTCTCCGACAAGCCACTGCAAAAGACTCACTTTTTCTCTGGTGTCTCGGTGAGAAAGCTCCAATGTAATCTTGCTCATCTTCCTCCGTCCGCCATAACTAGAAGGAGGAGGAGGTTCGAGGGCTTAATCATCCCATCGTAAAAAATCTCCTCAGCCGACAAAGAAGTTGTTTCACAATCTTCCTTGACAATTCGACATCAAACGCGAAAAAAAAAAAACAGCCTTCCCCTTCTTAGATTTTTCGGGTTTTTCCTCCCAGGAGAACGAACACCGTAGGCGGCAACGATTTCCCATCACCATCATCATCAATCAAGAAATCATCAAAATTGCGGTAAAGCTGTGAGAGATGAGAGGAGCTGGCCGGAGCGCTAAGATAGTAATCCCCGAACCCTATGGGCGTGGAAGGCGCCGTCATGCTTGCGCTGTTGAAATCGAAATCCATGTCCAGATGGCAAAAAGGCACCATCGCCGGAGAAGGCAACCTTGGTGTCTTCTTCGTGACCGGTGGCCGGTCATTTTTTTTGTCGGAAATTTTGGGAGTGGCCGGAACCCTAATAGTAAGTTGTTTTTTTTGGGTTTAATTACATCAAAATAAATTTGTTGATGTGTAAATTACATTTAAAAAGTTTAGGTTCTAATTGATTTTCAACTAAAGTTCGAAGGTTTTTTTTTTTTTTGAAAACCAACCAACTTATAATGCATTAGCCATTCCAGGCTCAAGAAAAGAATGAGGAAAATCCCTCCAAACAGTTCGTGCAAAGAGGCAGTTACATGCTTAGCCATAACATGGGCATCTTGTAAATCACCTCTACGAACATGAATAACAACTGATCTAGCCGTAGCATACAATAAACGATTGCAATCCAACAAAACATTTCCAAAATAAGTACGAAATGAGCTAGCATGCTTAAGATTGGAAACTAATACGACTATCGGAGCACACAGAAATCCTCGAGTATCCATTCTCCCTTAGCCATGATAAGACCTCACGCATAGCCATTGCTTCCGCCAAGAGGGGGTCATATGGGCAAATAATTGGCCATTCCCTGCCGCCACAAAGGTTCCATCTATCTCATGCACTACAAAACCGTAAGCCGGTGTCTGTGTCGGGCCATTGAAACCTGCATCAACATGACAGATTACACCCTCATCGAAGGTTTATTTGACCTATTTTCAATTTTTTTTTTTATATATAATGGTTGTTTCAAGCTCATGCATGTTAAATTTGTTGGAAAAATAGCATTAAAATGGCATTTTAAGTGGTGGTACAATTATCAGTGGGTCACTTCTGATTTGGTCGGGTCAAAGTTGAATCGGGTTCTTCGTAGTGAGACGAAGAGATTGATATATTGTCACGCTCAAAGTAGACCAATTGAGTTGAGATATTGATTCTCAAAGTAGACCCATTGAGTTGGAAAAAATGACGGGAAAAAGATGAACTTTTGTCCCACATTGGTTTGGGAAGTGGATTTGCATCACTATTTATACAAAAGTCTTTCTAAAGCTTTTTGAATTATATAGCATAGAGATCTCTCGCGTGAAGGGGGTGCAAATCAAATCCCAAAGTCAACCTGAAAAGGCTTGGGGTAAGGGCAGCAATAAATTGAATTTTTCTCTCCCAAAACTCTGCTCCTACTCTACGTTTATCCTGGGAAACCTATGCTACAACGCTTCTAGCACTTTTGGTAGCAAATAAGGTTTTAAGGAAAGATTGTTTCGCTCGACTCGTACTAACCCCTCTTTCTTCATCTCCTTTTCTTTTGGTTTTGGGATTATGCTCTAGCATCAAATCCTTTCTCCTTTCTGTTGATTTCTATATATATAAAACCTTTGGGGTCGTATATATTATATATATATATATATATATATAGTATATATATATATATATATATATATATATATATATATCGGATAAATTTTATATTATTTTCATGTATATAAATAAATATTATTTTGTGATATTAAATTGACTAAAATTTTGAGTAGTTCTTAAGAATTTATGCCACCAACAATCAAAAGAAAAATAAAGAATGTAATTTTCACATCATATTCCTACAACTCTTTTTGACCTGCATGACGGTATATAACTTGAAACAACAGCTATATGGAAATAAAAAAATTAGATGATTTTTGAATGTTGAGTGGTTAAATTGAACTTTTTTTTTTATTTTTAGTTCGTGGCTCAAATGAACTCTAGTCTCTGGTTTAGTCGTTTATTGGATCTCTTTTCGTTTATTCGATTCCAATTTTTCTTTTCTCCTTTTAAGTAACTAGACAACTACTACTATAGATGGTGGTGGAAGTCAAAATTGCCACTTGTGATTAGTCAACAACATGATTAATTTGGTTGGGGTTTGATTTTGAACTGGCATGTAAGAGTTCTACTACATAGACTCCCAAAATTCTACTCCATGGCAAATCAGAATTGATTATTTTTTTATAATGTGAGTCCACATAAAATATCTATATCAAGAGTATAAGTTGGGAGTTTAAAATAGGAGTACACCACAGTATTTTCAGCATGTAATGATGACACTATTCTGTGTTGTATTGTTGCAGGAGCAACTTCAGACACCGGAGCTCCGTCGCTGCCACTTGGTGGAAGGTGCCAAAATTCTGGAATTGGATCGGCAGAATCGCCGCAACGGTGGACCTCGGCCAAAGCTCCTTTGTGGTGGGAATTCTTCGGGTTCAAGTTAATCCAGGTTTTAGTAGATCCCGAAGATCAGTCAATCTTTGGCGCTGTATATGAGCTAAAATTCTCGTCCCAAGCTGGGAAACCCCCGAAACAAGTAATTGCATTTCGAGGAACACTCATAAGATCCGAGAGCTGGTCACAGGATATTAAACTCGACCGCCATATCGTCCAAAACACCCTTCACAACAGCCATCGCGTCCATGACGGATTGCAGGCCGTCCAGTTGCGGTTTCCAAGTTCGGGGCCAAGGATGTCTGGTTTGGCCGGGTTATTCCTTAGGATCCGCAATCGCAT
>VALG01016158.1:35596-54767 GCA_009835305.1 Ipomoea purpurea | reverse complement strand
TGAGAGGAGATGTGAAGATCAAATGGTAGTGAAGTTATATGGAGCTGTATTGTTTTTAAATCCTTCTAAATATTTTGATCTTAAGGCGAATGATAGTGTATATGCTCGTAAGCAACGAGCCATGTTTAATGCAGTATTTCTGAAGGTGATTACCGATGATGAATTGCAAGTGAAAATTAGCAATCAAGTTGATAATTATGATAACATGAGAGAAGACTTTGGGATGCAATTAGCAGTTAAACAACAAAAATCAAAGACTCCTCGTAAGTAATACTAACTAACTACTAAGTACGAAGTATACTTAATATGTTAAATCTTAAACTTGTTTTTGTAGTTGATTGGTGGAATGCTTTTGTGGACTTAGTATTGAGCTTCAAACACTTGCAATGCGCATCACAAGCCTTTGTTGTTCATCTTCTGGTTGTGAGCGCAATTGGAACACATTTGAGTTTGTAAGTATAATTTTTCTAATTAGTAAATAGTATTATAGTAAAGTTAATTTTTCTAAAATTTTAAACTTGTTTATTTTTCTACTTTTACATTTTTAGATCCATACAAAAAAAAAAAAGAACCGCTTAGAGCACAAGAGATTGAACAACTTGGTCTATGTTCAATACAACCGTAAAATTGCAAGTAGGTTTCTAAAGATGCGTGAAGAAGGGTCCAACTTGAACTCATTGGTCTTAGAAGAGTTCCAATGGGACAATGAATGGGTTGATGGTAGTGGATCTAGTGATGATGTTCATCCCGGGGACGATCTTTCATGGCGGCTTGTTGATGAACAATTGGTGCATCAAACAACTTTGAGGGCCGTAATCTTCCTACGAAAAGCTCACATGGGGAACGTTCGAGTGCACCAATCTTGACCTATTCACGACGTCGCAATACTTCTAGTTCTAGGATAGATGAGGAAGAACAAAATGAAGAAGAAGATCATTTCCAAATGATGATGAAGAAATTGAAAGATGATGATAAACCAAGCGGGAGGAAATGAAGATAATGATGATGACAATGAGAAGGAAGGAAATATGGATGAATTTTTGATGGATCTTTGAGAGTTTTAACTTGGATGTTGGATATTATTGATTATTCTACTCGTGTGTTATTGTGTTATACTTGTACCTACCCAACTATTTTGGAAATGTGTATCTATATTCTATTTACAAGCTTATACCACATGCATGCGTCTTATTTAGAAAAGGAAGGTTTTCAAATGTTTATATTATCTTTATTCCCAAAGATGTGAAGAAAAATCTATATTTTTGGAGGACCCGTTTGGACTATGGTTCCGATGAGGGAAATGATAGAAAAGAAATTATGAGATGTTATGATGATAGAAATCCGATAGAAAATATCCCTGATTTGTATCAAAGTAGTTGTGAACCCTTATTTTGTTTGATGAGAGCATTGACTCTAGCAGTTTAGCCTGGTAGTTACCTTAGTGTGGATGGCTACAGCGGTAACATCCCCATGTGATGTTTAAGGTCTTGACATTATGTAATAAACCTAATGCTTTTGCCGTTATTTCTATCTTCTAAGTGTATGATTAAATATTAGGCTCTTAAGTATGAAAATTGGGGGTGTTACACTTAGCAACTCCAGTTTACTCAGAATTATTATGACATTCTGTTCTATTTGATTGTGAAAAAAGTTCATTCACTTGTTTTAATTGCTGCACTAGATCATAGGCAGGTCTACTCTCATCATTACAGTTTGGTGCTGGAGATCAGGAGATGGTTGGCTCTCTTCATTCTATTCTTGCTTGGTAAAGAATGTAAGAATTTCATATGAGTTATGTTATCATCTGTATGGTCCTGTTATGTCTTCTGATGATGCATTAAAAATGGTTGTCTTTCCTTTTGCATTTCAATTATCAATTTCTTCTATAATCTTTCAAATAACCACAAATATTGATGCTCTTACTACCACAAGGTGAGTTGCATCTAGACAATATATTTAATGTCTTAAGGAAATTATTATATATGGACCGTCATTATCAAAGGAATGGTTTATATATACGATGTGTGATTGACAAAATGCTCTCTCTCTCGATAGCGAGTTACAACTACTTTCAACCTCATTTTCAAACTTTGATGCAGGTAGGCTTTATGGTTCAAACCAGACGATAAATTCTGCACAGATAGAGATGTTGGCATTGCTCTAGCCGATGAATGGCACCATTCCAAGAATTGAATCTCACCATAATGAGCGATTGATTATATTTAGAGGGCAGGCACACAGGATGCACAATTTCTGTGTTGTAGTTATAGCAAGTTGGTATTACCCATAACTTAAAATTTATTTTTCTTTATTTTCTTTTTGTAAAAATGAAATTAATGTATAGAAGGGTTTCGTTAAAAAAAAAAATCTAATTAAGATTTTTCAAGGAACACTATATTGATATTTTTATTTTTTTTAAAAAGAAACTATAAGTATATAAAATTATTGTTTTAGTGTAATATTTTATATAACATTAAGCTTTTGTTTATTTAAATATATATAAAAGAACATTATGAACGTACTACAGAGATAAATATGATGTACCAGTAGTTTAGTATTTTATATTACATCAAGGACAAATATTATAAACATGGTTGATGATAAATGTTATTAAACATTGATAGACATATAATATAATTTTATTTACATTAAACTTTGTTTTTAGGACCATATAGGAGGAATAGTATGGAACCTACTAAAAAGTGAATGGAAATAAATGTAATGTACATGTAATTTAGTGTTTATATGTACATAAAGCTTTAAATTGATCATACAGAAAAAATAGTATGACATAGTACATGATGAATGTTGATTAAACATATATACGTCTATAGTGTAATGTTTACATACATTAAGTCTTGTTTTTGTGAATATACAAAAGAACATTATGACCCTGCAATAGATGAATGCAAGTATATACCAATCATTATTGTGTGGACCATATTTTGTCTACTATAAACTAATGTACATTTAGTATAAAAATAATGTACATTCAGTACAAAAAAATGTACATTATTTTTGTTTTGAGTTACATTATATTGTATAATGTACATTCAGTACAAAAATAATGTACATTTAATATATTAAAATGTACTTTTTGTTATGGTCCACATAACATTGTGTGGACCATGATCCACACAATAATTTGGCAATATATATGATGTACATTCAAGTTTAGTGTTTATATACATTAAGGTTTATACTTTATGTTTATGGAGATATAGAACAAATATTATGAACATAATACAGAAATTATATATTATATTATTAAACATGACTCACTAATTAACATTTAACATAAAATGATATATTTTAAATAAAATTCACCATAATACAAAGTTAAACCCGAACCACAATATAATTTGCCATTATTAAAATATATAATTTAAAGTGTTGGTTTTACAGTAGTGTTGACCCGTCGTCTGGCTACCTGAGCGGTAAAAAACCAACACTTTGAATTAAGTTATTAGGGCAACTCATAACATTATAACAGAAACCTAAAAATCAGAGGTGGGTGGATAAGAAATTTGATGGTGCTCTTTTATTTGTGGAAGGGGCATTGGTTAATGTTGGAATCTGTTCCTTTGAGAAGCCCACCAAAAAGCTCAGCTGGGTCATAGTATATCTCTACTTCCTCGGCCCTCAGAGATTCATCAACCTGTAAATTAAACATCATAATCATATTCATAGTACAACTTTGTAAAAGTTGGGGTCTACCTTATCTTAAAATCAGTGAACTGAAGAAGAGAAGAGTCATGTCTATCTACAGAACACAGCAACATCAGATATTCTTAAATCACGGGACTCAATAAACCATTAAGTGGGAGGACTAGTGTCTGGTGTTTTCTTATATTAAGTGTAACATTTATGACTGTCAAGGTTCGATCATGTGTTCTTGTTCACACTTTATTGTTTGAAGCATGTGTTTCATCTTAACTAAAAGCCTAAGCTAATTGTTAAATTGCACATTAATGGCTATATGCTCAAGAGAGAGAGAGTACCTTCATGATACCAAGGCCATAAAACTGAACCAATTCTCCGGTAGGAGAGTGGCCCTTGAAAGGTCCTTCAAAATAGCCCCAATGCCTGAACTTGTAGGTCACCACAGGCGGCCCGGAATACACGACCATCACCTCCCACGCAAACCCCCGAGGAAATGCCGACCGGAACTCGTCATGTGACGATTCAAAACTCTCCTCCTCGGATTTGTAGAACTGAACTGTTCCGGCAACGAAGTCTTCAGCAGTGCATTGTAACTCCCCACCTCTAAGGTTTCTTCAGCTGACAATCCCTCCCTCCCTATAATTAATAAATAAATAAAAGGAAAGAAATTAGTTTGTAGAGTTGATGCAATCCTTATATTATGGACCAGGATTTACAATGCATGGTGTATGTGTATGTGTCTTATGTTGTGAGTTTTTGTGTTTTGTATTATGAAAAGTATCAATTCTGTACCTTAAATAAATTAGTAATTGTGTCTTATATTATGAATTTTTATGTCTTGTATTGTGAAATTTCGTGCTTATGAACATAAATTATGTATTTAAATCGGATTTTAAAAATAAGAAAATATATAACATATGTATATGTCTTGTGTTGTAATTTTTTTTGTCTTATGTTATAAAATTCTGTATCTTACGAATATGAATTTTGTACTCGTGGATCTAAGGTCTATAATATTAGAGTTGATGAGGGTAGACATGATCACATGAATCATGTGGGTGTGACTATTTATTTAATTTGTGTGTGGCCTGGTGATCTGAGAGTGAACATATAATGTGTTATGGAGTAACATCTTCACCAACTATTTCTAAATGGACTGATATATATCTTAATCCACTACTATTTATCATGCACGCCATTCACAATTTTTTTCTTACCTTTTTCATACTTCACTCTCATGTTATAATGATGAGGTGTTTGATAAATAGATGAATAGTCAATTTTTTAAGACAAATTCTATGATGCGTTTTTCAAAAGAGTTCTACTATATGTATTCTTAAAGAGTTCTACTACATAGACTCTCAAAATTTTACTCTCTCATTTATATTCACTGATGTGGCAAATCAGAATTGGTTATTTTCATCATGTGGGTCCACAGAAAAATGTCTATATCAAGAGCATGTCAAAAGGAGTACAAGTTGGGAGTTTAAAATGAGAGTACACCAAGTATTTTCAATTCCCAAATTATATTTCCTCATTTTTACTCAATGACATGACAAACAAGGATTAGATATTTTCATCATGTGGGTCACATGAAAAGTGTCAACATCAAGAATTTATGAGAGGAAGTACAAATTGAGACTAAGAAATGAGAGTCCATGTAGTATTTTTCTTTTCAAAATTATGGATAAATAGTTGAATAGTCATTTTTTAAGAAAAATTCTATGATGTTGCATACATACCATTAACTAAGAGCTTGAATTTTTCAGGATTAATGGTCCTGAAGTCTTGAATGCGAGTTTTATGAGACAGCTCCATTTCCCATGACTTCACAGCATTTTGTACCGTCTCTTCCAAGGATCCTTCTGGCCATACCTACAAATTAAAATGAATAACCAATTCAATACCCCGGCCATCATCATCATCTTCTTCTTCAACTCTTTTTTGTTTGACATATAATCACACACACACACACACACACATATATATATACATGCAAGTGATACAACTAATTAACGTACGTAGTACATACGTACCTGGGTTCTGCCCTGTTCAAAGAGCTCGTTAACGGCGTCGAAAGTGGGAGCGCCGCCGTGCCTCCACTGGATGTTTCCTCCTCCGCCGTCTTCTTCGTGAAGGAAGGACCTGTACTTATCGCTCGCCCTTTTAACGCCGACTCCTTGCTCCGCCGCCATTGATCTTTAGTTTCTCCGATCCGGTCCTAGAATATAATATGATGGTGTACGAGGAAGCTTAATTAGCCTCGTAGTGGGTTTTATAGGCGGTGGCCTGATGACGATTTCCCCGTCCCAATAGTCAATCCACACGTCAGATTGTTCATTGAAATTTGATATACATAGTATTTAGAGGGTGCGAGTGAAATAGCGTGAATATAAATATAATCTATTATATTAATACGTACAATTAATAAAAAACCGACGGCTAATTAAAAGATGGCATGGATCCATAATAGCGTGAATATAATTGATAAAATATACTCCTCTAATTTGATAAATCTTAATTAAGAGATGGCATGGATCCATGTATAATAACTATAATCTATTATATTAATACAATTAATAAAAAACCGTCGGCTAATTAAGAAACTTATTTTAACGGGTTCATACTCAACAGCAAGGATGGACTTTCAAATGTCGTATAAAAATATTTTTAAAACGTTATTTAATTACCTCTCTATTATAATTGTGGGGCCTTATAATGATAAAATTTCATCTTTTATAGGAAAAATTGATATTTTAAAACATTATTTATTCATATTAAATTCAATACCATTTAATATTTGCTCATAAAAGTTGATATTTTTTCTCCCTCAGGCCCATATCCCAATTATCTTACGGGAATTGAACTATTATTATACCATTCAATATTTACTTGTAATGTGACATTATCTAGATTTTTATTTTTTTATTTTTTTTTACTAAATATGATATTTTTAGATCATATTTCTTAAATAATGGCTTTAAATTAAATTTCATTTTTTAAAAATTTCACAAGCTGGCACTCTAGGTCTCTAGCCTTGGTAAGGGCATGCTAGCACTTTATAGCCCCACCAATTGGCGAGCTTTGGTTAACCTTGCCGCGTGGTACATATTAAATTAAATATGCTACATTATCAATATCATGTCAATTTTTATTTTATCATGTCAATTTTCTTACCATATCATTATATATTTTATAAAAAAGAATCTTAAAATGTTATCAATAATAATTGAATCCAAGTTATTTCCATAATAAACAATTCTTTTCCCACAACACCTCAACTTGTTAATTTTATATCTATAAATTGATTGATGCTACATGAATAAATACACATTTCATCTATAATCTATGTACACTAGTGTACACAGTACCGTGTAGTTGTCAGTAAAATTAAATTACCAACTTTTGAATAGGAAATAATTAGGGTCTAATTGCATTATTTTTCTGATTTAGAGGGCCTCATTACATTTTTTTTCTAGTTAGGAGACTTAATTGTTATTTTGATGAAGTTAGGAAGCCTAATTTGACAATTTTTTTTTTAAATCGAAATTTGGAATTGATTGTGAAAAATGGGTAGGTATACCAGTAAACGTATTTGCTAAATTGGATAATAAAAAATTTGAGAATGAAAAACTAAAAACTAAAAAAATAAATAAAAAAATTAAAGAAAACAGAGAATGAAAATTTTAGGTAAGCAAGCCCGCCTGTCATTTTTTAATAAAAAATAATAAACGTATAAATTTAATTAGTTATAAATTTATAAAATATGAAGTTATGGAATATTTGAAATCCGATTACTTCTTAAAATAAATATATCATGAATTTGTGGAATTGAACATTCGCAGTAGTAGATGAACCTATTTGACATTTCTGCCTTTTTTTTTTTTCTTTTTTCTTTTTGGGTTTGACATTGAGTAAATTGCACCCAAAAAAAAAAAACATGCAAATGTAGTTGCATGGAAGCAAATACACATATAATCGCTACTCGAGGCAGCAAACTCGATAGAAATATTGATAAGATCGAATCAAACTTATTAT
Source organism: Ipomoea purpurea (assembly GCA_009835305.1). Classification (NCBI taxonomy): domain Eukaryota; kingdom Viridiplantae; phylum Streptophyta; class Magnoliopsida; order Solanales; family Convolvulaceae; genus Ipomoea; species Ipomoea purpurea. The sequence continues at coordinate 47,066 of VALG01016158.1, read as the reverse complement.
GACATTTTAGTACTATAATTATGTTCAACTTAGTTCTATCACTCCTCTCTAGACAACATTTGTTTGGATTTGTAGGAACATCACATACTCTGAAATCGTAAAAAGGTCCGGGATCAAAAAGAGTGACAATTGTGTGATCGCTTTTCACCAAAATTTGTGTCAATAATTATATATAATATATATATATATATATAATATTATTAATATATATTATATATAATTAATATCATATATAATATATATTACTACCTCCTAACAAAATTATTCTGCCATTCCACTTTAATCAATGAATTACAAAAATTGAAATTAATACATATTACTTTATAGAAAAGAATTAAATAATTTTATTTAACATCTATTACTGTTATACAACAAATTAATACATATTTTAAAATAATACATGTCATTTTTATACAAATAAATATTAATACTCTAATTCAATTAATAAATTAAATTAAATATGGTTTCAGGAGAAACTGTATTACTTTTCACTCAGATACTAATATTTTTCATAGAACATGCATTAAATATTTTAAAAAGGAATTAATAAATATGTTTTAGTGAAAATTGAATAGTTTTAGTAATATATAAATATTTTTTATGAAAAATGAATATGTTAAAGTGAAAATGTATATTATTTATGCGTTGTACGATAACATGTAATATTTTTTCAATGAAAAAGTTAATCTTCTCAATGAAAATAAATAATATTAAATAAAAAATATTACTTTTGTTGTTTTGTTGTTGTTGTTGTTGTTATTTGTTGTATTATTATTATATTATTATTATTATTTATTATTATTATTGATTATTATTATTATTTATTATTATTATTATACAAAAGCATTGTTGACCCACGCAATTGATGGAAAAATAAAAAAAAAATAAAAAAAAATTTGGACACATAGTTACACACAAACAAATCATAGACATATAAAGAGTGCTCAATACTTATATATATCATATCATAAACCAAGTTGATATAGTAACATGAACCCAAACATTCTCAACATTTTCTCCTTAATTTTTTTTTTCAGCTAAATTTTTTTTTCACCCTTTTTACAAATAAATTAATATAAAAATACTGTTAACAAGTTGTAATTGAAATCTTTTAAATGATACTATATTAATATTTTTTTTTCAATTTCATTTTAATTAACCTGCAAACATTTTGCATGAAATTAATTAATGTGAAAAAGTTTTTCACTTTTTTATTCTCCAAATGGAAAACACTTCAAGTAATTATCAAGTATACTATTATACAAGATTAAGAATGGGGAACTAATCGAGTTATTAGACAATTATCTTGATAATGATTCTTTGTAGGCGCTATCTATTATACTTTCTTGGTTCACAATAAGAGTCATAAAACGAGTTTTATCGATCTTAAATACATTTTCAAATTAAATAGCAATAGTAATTGTAAACTTTCTAGGAAATAAAATATTATATACAAATTATATCTACGTACGTTACATGGCAAACATAATTAAGAAAGTCGATTTTCCTTATTCAACTTAATCTAGATAGGGTGACGCAAAGTTAGGATATTTTATCCACTAAATTAATACCTGGAGGCTGGACAAAAATAATCTCCTTCATGCACTTGCCATATGGCAAATGACGGCCCTTGACCTACTGACTTGAAAATAATATTTTTTTTGAAAATATTATTATTATTGTTAGTAGGGTATGCTAGATTAGAGTTAGCACGTTGCCACGACTTTGATGCAGTAAAAGAAGTTAATTAGTTGTTTATTATTATTATTATTATTATTATTATTATTATTATTATTATTATTATTATTATTATTATTATTATTATTATTATTATTATTATTATTTTTCTGATTTTGTCTTTTTGTTACATTTCTACGAATTGACCGTGCCCTTACACATTTCGATTATTTTAGGAACATGCATTTAGGGGAGTGTTTTTAGGGATATACATGTTAGTAGAATATTTTTCTTAGTTAATTAGTTTTTTATTTGAGTTTTTTTTTTTTTTTTTTTGAGTTAATTATGCACAATTTAAATTAATTTATGTCTTTGTGATCCTTTATCAACTAAGATGATAATGTAGATTTCATCTACTACACACCTTTGAGTAACAATTATGACTTTGCTGTAAATAATAGAATTTACTTGTTAGATTTTCTGATTTAGGGATTTGACCATATTTGTGCGGGTGGTGAACAGTCTATACGGATTTGAACCAGAGACCTGCCATTTTGTGTAATTGGATTTGGCTTAAGAACCCATAATCAAGTTCTTACACTATGGACTAGGGTCCACCTCACAAGGTGGACTCGAGTCTAAAATACACAATTTACATATTCAATTTACACAATTTATCTTTTATAAAATTGTAAACATTTAGTATGTAAATTGTGTATTTTAGACCCGAATTCATCTGATGAACATTACAAAGTGGACCAGGGTCCACAAAATAATTTGCCCCCCATAATCCTAACATGCCAAATTTAATTTTAAAATGGAAAACAAACATTGGGCCTATAGAGAAAACAGCGTGACTATGACATGTAATCATTTATGGCCTAACTTAGCCCACTTTGTAAAGATCGGGAGTCTGGTAATGGGCCTTGGGCCCTCTACTGCGGCCCACTGTTGAACAAAAGCCCGTTTTTTTCTTCTCAGCGGCATTTGGCCGGAGGACTCGAGACGGAGAACGATGAATCAGAATCAGAATCAGATGATAGCTCCGGGAAAAGAAGCAGGACCGAAGGTCGTTCGATTGCTCTGCTTCGTCGGCGCTGGATGTACGTGAAATGCGTACGCCGCAATTCTCACTCGATTTTTCAAGTTTTTGTTCAATCTGTTTATGGATTAAAAGTTGTTTTGGGGATTTTCTGTGTTTCAGTTTTGTGCACAGCTGCGATTAACAAGTGGAGAGAGTGGGAGAGGAAGTCCACGATTCAAAAGCAGCAGCAAGAAGAAGAAGGCCAGTTGTTGGAGAAGCCATCGAATGCGGTACAAAGGGCGCTGGAATAATCTTGGGAGAAAAGATTAAGAATTCCATGGTAATATAAAGAACTCGAATCATTATATTATTTAGAGTTGTAATTATGTTATGCTTTCACTATGAATATGAATACAATGCTGTTTGGATGGATGTTGAGAAGTTATCTTCCTCTTTCGATTCAAATCTTGTGAGGGAAGATTGCCTTTTTTGACCATTTTACATGTTTTAGGTCCATTGTTTTACTATCATTATTGCTGTCATTGATGCACATTTTCTGTTGTTGAAGATTCACTATATGTTGAAATCAAGTCTTATTGTTCTTCTTTTTTTTTTTTTTTTTTTTTTTTTTTTTTTTTTTTTCCCTTTAAGTAGTACCTGGATTTGACTCACTCGATATGAGTTTCCTGTTAGACTGAAAAGGATCGTACTAATCTCCAGCCATAGTTCTTCTTACTGCTGCAGAGATAACAAGTGTTTTGTCTCTCACTTTACTCAGCTCTTCTCTAGATGGTGTATGAGGTATGTAATGTGAGCAGTGAGAGGACTAGTGACCTGGATTTGACTCACTTGATTTGAGTTTCCATCTCATCTGTTGTAGTGGTTGCTATTTTGTGTGAATGTTGTTTGTGTTTGGTAGGAGTGGGAGAAGTATGGAGCTATTAGCTACCATCAGGATTGAAAATTTTCAATAACTGTACAAAGATAGAAAGTGAAAATTCAGCAGTTTCAAGTTTGGGGAAAATTGGCATATAGCCGAGGTGAAACCTTTAAGAAGGTCCGTTTACTAATGGAAAATTTCTCTAGTGTTCTGAAAAACTGGAGAATAGAAAACAGAAAACATGTTTATTATTATAGAAAACTGAAAACAATTTAGAAAATTGGAAAACTTTAATATATCTCTTGCCATAATCTGTCAGCTCAATTCGACTAGTTCTTGTGAGGAATTCATAGGAGAGGTGAATATATGTCATGAAAATACTAGTGATCACATCAACAAGCATTAAACAATTAAGCAAGCATAGATATGATTGACCTTAAGGTGTAGCACAATATGGTAATGGTACAAGTATGAAGTATGGTGTGAATGCATGTGATGAGCACGTGGTACAGATGTGGCAAGTAAATGGTACAATTATTATTTTAATACAAAACAAATGCAAGATAAGGCTCATTCCTCCCTAAAATGTGGGCTTTGCAATTTGGCTTGGCTATTCACTTGGTTTTTTTTAATTATTATTATTATTTTAAATGCAACCAGTAATTGCTCTGGCTTATTATTATATATTATTATAATATTATATTTTAAGAGTGACTACATGTGATGATATTTAATCATTCTCTAACTTTAATTGTTAGCAAGCAAAACACTGACATTTTGCACAATGCTTACTTCATGACTTTTTCTTTTAGGTACAACTTATTTTGTTGTTTATAATGATGCTGTGTTGCTGCTATTTAACCATATTACATTTGCAATGCCCACTTATATTATTTTAAGTTGTTTACCGCCCATTTGAGAGGTGATTATTTTGTAATTATAGCTTCACACTTTTCTTTCTAATTAATGTTTGAAACTCTTAAGAAAGGTATTATAATATTTACAATGATCTTCAATTTTCCAGAATAATTTAAACTTTAGAAAGTTAGTATAAGTGTTCTTTCTAAATTTGTTAGAGTGACGTGTTCTCTCTCACAGTATTATCAAGCCTTTTTTTTTTTTTGGATATTATAATTTTAATTTAATTCAAAATAAAGTTATTAGGATTGAATTGACCTTTATTTGGCAAGATTATTTTTGTGCACTAGTGATATGTATATGCTATGCAAGAAATGCTCTTTTCAAGAGTAACACTACACAGTTATTTATTAAATTTGTGTATATAAAATTAAATGTTTCTATATGAGATTCGGTCATGCACTTTGGCATTATGAATTATTACTTATTTTATTATTTTAAAAAAGAAAAAATATGATCAGGAGAAGCGTGCTTATCTTCGGCTGTCATCGAGAATACAGTTTCTCAATCGGTTGAATCTGTTTCGTTTTCGTATGTTATTTTTATTTTTGGCTTGTGTACACTGGTAAGCTTTTTCCTATGGCTCTGTTTTGGTTGACTTATTATATATACAATAAATATTATCTTAATTTCATGTTCTGTATAGTTGAGATGATCTGAGGATTTGAAGGGATGGAGATGATGCAAAGCATGAGCCATTACAATTTATCTTAAGGATACGTTACGTTTGGAAGAGTGATTAGTAGGTGATTAAGATGAATAAACCAATTCAATTTTATCATAATCGTCATAAGTGTTTCAATTTTATTGCTCTATCAAAATTTGGAGATCCTACGTAAGACATCCTCTAGAGCATTACGGGGAGCTGACGTAAGACACCCCGAACTACTTGTCAACATGTTGTAAAAGACTATGATAAATGTGTTATAGGAAACAAATGAATGCCACTTGCCCTGAATAATTACAATACCAATTTTTATTCTTTTATTTATATTATTTTCAAAAGGTTAAACTTCAACCCTAAAGGCTCCCACACCCCAGCTTGACAGAGCATCTAGGAGGGCTCGACCTTTACTTACTGCACACAAAGAGTCCTTCACTTTGAGAGGTTGCTCCTAAACTGTTGCTGGTGAAACTCGATCCTGGTTATTTTTTTCAACTTGTGAGATTCGATTCTTGGTCATTCTTTCGGAGTTTATGACCAGTTGAGCTGTCCATGGGGACTTTTTATTTATATTGAAAGTCAGGCATATTGTAATAGTAGTGGCAGATTTGTATATTAAAAGAAAAAAAGAGGGAAGAGAAGCGAATTGAAGAAATTAAAGGAGCTCTGATCTGGTCCTTCCGGTTAGTGGTACAGCAAGATTCATTGCACGCAGACTATTTGGAGGTTCAGTGTTTTGGGACTGAACGATGAAGCCATCTGTCGAGGGAAACTCGTCGGTGGGCGGTGCAATTTAACCCACCCTTCTGCATTTTCTGCCTACCTTAAATATGCGCCAATGGTTTTACTCCGATCCTCACATCATCTCCATTATATATTCATATTCTTCTCACTCACTCAATCACATTCAACATTGAATATAATTGAAATGAGCAGCAGCACCGCCGTGGACCACCGCCGTCTCCGCTGCGTCTTCCAGGACTGGATAGCGCAGCAGCGGAGGATCTGGAGGAGCTGAGCCGGGCGCTGGAGTCGAATCTCGGCGACGACGAGCTGTTCGGCGTGGTGGATAGGAGCGTGAAGCACTTCGAGGAGTACCAGCAGCACAGGCGTTGCTGCGCAGCAGAACGGCGGGCCGCCGTTCCTGTCGCCGTCGTGGTGCACCACCTTCGAGAACGCCTTCATGTGGATCGGCGGCTGCCGCCCCTCGCTCTCCATCCGCCTCGTCTACTCGCTCTGCGGAGCCGACCTCGACTCCCACCTCCAGGGGTATCTTCAGGGAGAGCGGAAGGGTAGTTTGGGAGATATTTCTGCCACTCAGCTCAACCAGATCAACGCCCTGCAGTCCAAGACTGTTAGAGAAGAAGACAAGCTTTCCAGCAGGATAGCAACTTTACAGGCAGGCATAGTATATGTACCTACTATATATTAATTCATAGATTCTTTCATGCATGCATCATTTCCATGAAGACCAGCCTTTGTATACAAATTGTAAATGTATATACAAAATGAATTTCAATAATTGTAGAATTTGTCATCATCATTAATGTTCATTTTTCCTCAATAAATTATCACTGGTGTTGTACTTTTTGTATTTTTATTAATTTAGTAGCCGGGCGAAAAGTGAGCACGAACCACATTTAGAGACAAATTTTACCATTACCTTGAAAATTGCTGGAATAATAAGAATTATTATTATTAACATTATTATGATTGGGTGTGGTTGCAGGAGGATATGGCGGATGAGCCGCTGGCAATGATAGTGAATAAGAGCAAGAAAGTGGGGGAATCGAGCTCGGACGTGGAGCGAGCTTTGGACAACCATGCGGTGGCGATGGGCGGATGGTGGTGGAAGCCGACAAGCTCCGGCTGAGGACACTGACGGAGCTACTCAAAATCTTGACACCGCTCCAGGCGCTCATCTTCTTCTGTCGCCAAGAAATTGCATCTCTCCATCCATGAGTGGAGCAAAAAGAGAGACGGCGGCGCCGCGACCGTCAATTCAACACAACCCAAGACGCCGCCGCCAAAATTATACTGATATAAAATATAAATAATTAAGAGCGTTTTTGCATAAATGTATATACAGCATGCCAGCTTAATTAAACTAGGCTAGATATATATTATAGCTAGCTTCTTACTAATTATATTATATTAATTTAAATGTAACTACTTTAATTGGTTAGGCTGCAATTACTTCTATGCATTTCGCCATTTGCATTTCATTAATAATATACTTTCATTTTAATCACATTACGGCTTTCTGTAGACTCAAATTCATTGCACATCAGAATATAGGTGAATAGTATGCAAGATTCAGAGAATGTTATAATGGCGGAGGAGATAGCTATGGACTTTGTTTTGACTGTAAAATTAGGATTTCGTCACCAATTTAGCTTTGGACGTTATACATAGTTGCCAACTATTACTCATCTACCAAATAGTGATTCAACGTAAAATCTAACCAAGGCTCGATTTAGTAACATTTTCGTAGTTAAGTGACAAAATCAAACAAAAAAACTAATAAAAGACTTTTACTGATAAATTGTAATACTTATTTCCATTTTAATTTAAATCACAATTAATAGTATTGGTCGATCCCAAAAATCAATAAGAAGAGTGAGTTTAACTCATACATATTAAATAATTCATGAGAGATATTTCTCATCACAACAACTAAGCATACTATAACCTATCATATTTTTTTTTTTTTTCAACGTCAAACTAGGGTTGACGTCAACCCCAGCCATAAGTAGAACAGATGCACAATCTGAACGTACTAGGGATTCTCACCACTCCATTCAGAAGAGGAAGAAAAAGGTTTAATATAATACCAAACAGCCAAAAAGACTCTCTGATCTGTACAATATAATACCCATAACTCAAAGAATTGAAAATTAAATTAAGAAGATGAGTTTCCAAAGCTTCACGAACATGGTCAGCATCCGGCAAGTGGTGCAGCAGCTCGGCCAAAGCAGCCACCACCGCGACACCACCAGCTGCAGCAAGAGATGGTCCAAAAGGTGATGCTGCACGAATACTACAGAGTGAAGTCAATCGCCGCCAAGCGCGACATCCTGGCGTGTTCACCGCCGTGGCCACTTCCTTGGACGGTCGTTCACTGGATCGGGGGTGGCGCCCCACCACCGTCTTCCACCTCATCTACACCGAGTCCAGCATCCTCTTCGAGTCCCACATCATGGACATCCTCCGCGGCCTCCGTAACGGCGACCTCGGTGACCAACCCCTACCCAGCTCCGCCGCGTCAGCGAGCTCCGTGCGGCGAAAGAAAGAAGTTAAATCATGCGACCAACTCTCCGATTGGCAGCACGCATATCTAATATCTCCTTATATATATATATATACTATTTATATTAGTATATATATAGTATATTACCTACTATATATAGTATATATAGTAGTATATATATATATTATTAATAGTTGTTTAATTCGATTTTTAGGATGGCGTAGTGGATATAATTGGAATATGAATGGGAAGCTTGATGCGAGATGGAGAAGCTGGCGGAATATTAGAGAAGGCGGATCAGCTGAGGATGAAGACCATTACCAAACTTGGTGGAGCTGTTAACGCGCAGCAGGCGGTGGAGTTCTTGATTGCGGCGGCGCAACTCATGTTCGGGATTCGTCGTTGGGAATAATCATGACCGTCGACGAGAAGAATAATGTCTCAGAGTGATCGGAAAATTAGATTATGCGCGCACATTCTGATATTAGATATATATATAAGATCAGTATCGTTTAATTTAATCTTATATAGAGTACTTAATATTATGTATCCAAATTTCATAATCATCTCTTTTATAATAATATATTTGCATGAAACGCTGTTTGTAATATTGAGCAGTAGTATTATAAAATATATATATATAAATATAATACAAGAGCACAAACAATTGGCATATTATTATTAAATTAAAGGTGATTATTTAATGAAATTAAAGCAGGACGAGAAGGAAGATTGAAACGTGTCACGTAGTGGTGTTATGCATGCATGCATTGCATGCAACACCTGTTAAAAGACTGAGCAGTGGAGCTTAAATGTATTTGAATTGCGCTACTACGTGTAGCTCATCAATGTGTGTATATTTGGCATACTTGTGTTTTTTTTTTTTTTTTTTTTAAAAAAAAAAAAATTATCGTGTGAAATATCACACATGCTATATGAACTATAATAAAATAGTACATTTTTAAATAAATTAAAAATATGTGTACTAATATACATTATTAATAGTATGATCTCACAATCAATAATAATATTATATTATTTTTTCTTTTGTCAGGTTCATATATTTCTAGATTCAGATTTTAGGTTGTGCAGCTGGCTACCCGCACAGGATCCCCAATTTTAGAGCCCAATATTTAATTATTACTTAGCTAGTTTAGAAATAAAAATTTTAAGATTTTTATTAGTCTTAAAGGTTTCATGAAGAGATGGTAAAATGTGTATTATTGTATTTTAACTTAGGGATCAAAGGTTCGAAACTGCATAAAACATTTTAACAATTATGATTTTGGAGGAGCCTCATTAGTTTACCAGACAGACCACAAAATTCTAAAATCCAGCCTGTATATTTCCAATCGTTATGCCATGGAACCGTGTTCACTATCCATAGTGTGTACAACACGGTCTCAAACCGGTAACAGTGCTCATAAGTGGGTACCGTTGTCTTTTTTTTTTCTTCTCTTAAAGGCGACTTTTTATCTTATTTTTTAATCCTTTTCGTGCAAGCTTTCTAGTACACTCATAAATTTATGAATTGTTTTTTGCCAGATCGTATGGATTATGATGTGCATTTATGCAAATTATGAATTTTTTATATTGAGATTTCAGAAAATTAATAAGTACATATATATGTACAACTCAATATATCTCATAACAGGAATTCATTAGATTTAATAGATATTCAGTTCTTGTACATTTTATAAAACTGCCTCTGTTAAACTCTTTTTTATTGTTATTGTATAAAAGACACGCTCTATTCTAATGACGTTGTTCAAACAGCATGTTCCCAGAACAGCTTGTCCTCATGTTGTGCATGAACATTTTTCCGTCAATAATCACATTAATTTTTATTTCATATTGTTGTATAAGTCCACATTGATAATTTAGGACGTGTGTAACGATGGAGAATATCTAATCTTACACACACACAACACTCTCTCGCAGCCCAACCCCCAATATACACCATCTCACGATCACTACTGATAGTGTCTGAACACAACTTAATTATTGAGAGAAATAAGTTTTCTTTATTTCAGTTTACATTGAGAGTAATAGACGATTCGACAAATTATATGCACTCTCCAGATGGAAATAGTGGTCAGAATTGCTGCCTAGAGTCGACCGTGATATGCAATTGTGTCCTGTTAACTATAAAAAAAGCCTCCATCAGATCCCCTAAACCTGTAAAAATTATCAATTAAGTCCAAGGTTATGATTTAACTGTTAAATCTTTCACTTGACACGTGTCACTTAAAAAAATTATTTTTTTGTTGTTTTTTAAAAGATTTATATTATTTAATGATATGATCATGTGTCTATATATAAAATAAAATATTTTTTTTTCTTATAAAAAACAACAAATAAAACAAGCTTTTTTTTTAAAAAAAAAAACAAAAGGCTTTTGTAAAAAAAGCTATCAATCTGTTTATGGTGTTGTTTTATTTTTTTTTTTGTTTTTTTTTGTGTTATAGTATATTTTCAATATATAGTAATAATAATCATGGTTAAATGAACAAGAATCTCAAAGAATAAACAAGAAAAAAATTATTTCGAAGACAGTGGGTAGGAAAGTATGGGTGAAGATTTGGTAATCCTGTAAACAGGTTCATCTCTTCATCTTAAGCTGTTGAACAGACTTTTACATGGTTTAGTGTGATTGCGTGGAATGAGCTTTTTTTTATGTATGTGACTCAATTCAATATCCGATCGACCTTAGGGGGCCAATTTGAACATTTTCCCTCTCCTTTCTTGATATGTAATTATTATGATGCATGGCTCTTGTGAGATCATGCTTACCACCATATTCTTTTTCCATGAGACTGAATTGGTAGGTTAGATAAATAATATGAATACGTATTAGAGATAAGATTTTTTAATGGCTTTAATAAGAAAAATGTGATATTTTAGATGAAAAGATGATATATTTAATAATTAAAGTAAAAATTTTTTTAGAAAATAATTCATAATACAAATCTAGATGGATAAATTAATTGCTGTTATTAATTCTTATGAGACAAATATAGACGTATTATAGAGATAAGTTACCAGTATTGAATCCTG
>VALG01016158.1:0-32410 GCA_009835305.1 Ipomoea purpurea | reverse complement strand
TGACAAAGTCTAGTGTAAAGATACCATATATATACACTAAAACTTTATCGCTTTGCATATAACCTATCACCATACTAACGCAGCGCTTGTTAAAGCAAGCTAAGTTTAGTCACATTCATAATACTCTACTCAGTTTCAAATTGACAATGAGGTTATGCCATAAATATGGACACTGCAAAACAGTGCGTCGGCACATGGTGAAGACTTATATTCTGACAGATCTCACTTAGTATGAAGAAGACCTTAGCATAGAATCTGATGACTAACCGACGTAATAACCTCTCGTGAAAATTGAATTAAAATTATGATCATAAGTTATAATCTGAAAAAAGACTCTGGCGATAAAGTTGCTTTTGGAATCGAAGCTCTGTAGTGTGGTGGACTACAACTTCGGTCCGGAAAAGGACCAAAACAGAAAAGTGAATATTGATCAAAATAATCCTGTTCGAGTGTAGGAGTTTAAATAAAAAAGAAAATATGATTGGTGAGGATAATTAAGATACGTACTCTACTAACTGCCCAACCAATAGATATCAATAGTTACTTAGCCACTATTGTGTAGAAAACGGAAGCGTAAAAATGGTGAGAATCCTCGATATGGAGTTTAAAAAAGAAAAAATTGATTTGTGGGAGTTTTAAACGGAATCACTAACATACAAACGTTATTACTGAACCATAAAATGATAACGGCATCATTCTTAAAACTGTGTTGAGACACATAGAACATGTGCAGGGATTATACAACCGATTATGTGCATAATATTGTTCTAATATCTTTCAGATGGAAGGAACGAATTCTTTTGTCGGCAAGTGAGTAAAATGCCGCAAAAAGGAAGAAAAGTCTATTGCATCTTTAATTCATTCATAACAAAAAAAATTTTAGTACTTGAGCCATCAATCAAACATCATGAAGATTAACATAAGGCATAAAAAATTAAATAAACATAATATAAATGGAAACAGTATGAACACTACATATTATCTGAACGAGTATAAAGTTGACTCTACTCTGAATAATAACCGTAACTTCAGGGGCTGATAAACAATGCATAATGACCTCCGCCAATTGAGTCGCTTCTGTGTACAAGCTTAAAGATTCAAAACTACGAGCAAGCCTCAAAAACTTATACCCTTCCGAGCCCGCAAAAGTTTTTTCACCGAACAGGCTTGTCCTTTTAGCGGCTCCGTTATAAATCGCACGAGCCTCCTCGCAATGCGCAATCAATCGTATCAAGCTACGCTCTAGATGACATTTAACAATAAATATGAGAACATGCTGTGAGTTATGCGGGATAGGCCGAATATACATACCAGGTCTTTGAGCTCGGCCCTACGACTTGATTTTAGATCGTGCCCGGAGTCAACTGCACACGCGGGAGCCATGACTCAGCAACCAGCTATAAAATATGGCCGGCTAGGCTCATTTTATCCCATCAATAATAAAATGATTAATAACACCCGGACAGTACCATACCCCGAAAAAATACATATCCAATCCAAATATCGGTCGAATAACATCTATCTCTACCAACTCCAAATCATAATAAATTTGGACAAGAGAATACACTAGGCATTAATCCAGCAAACCTGATCTGATTTGAAACATTCATGCATATAAGTCATTAACTGATTACAATAAAAGCAACTCACAGGCAAACAAAAAGAGTCTACAATACAAATGAAAAAAAGTTAAAAATATGTATATAATCTCACAGCAGATAACATCCCTTATGAAAGAGATATATACATATACTAATATATTATATATGTTAAAATGACATATATTAAAAGTAAGTTTGAATTTTAATCTAAGTAATATACAAATATACAGGTGTTCAAAATCAATTGCTGTAACAAGACACAATACGAAGCTCTGAGCGTATCTCAAACTTCGAACAGATTTAATGCTCATCTTTATAATCTCTCTCGCAGTAGAAAATTACTCAAAAATTTACCCCTAAGCTCTTAATGAGTGTTGATCAGAGTAGCATACTAGATCTCCATCGTAGCTCAGAACTATCATAGACGATCACCATGTCTTGCATCACATTTATCATTCAAAAAAAATGCAAATTTCAACCCATAATATACTTAATCATATAAGTTGATGAGAGCATATGTTGGGTTGCTCATTATACCTAATTCGATCTTCTTATGCTAATGTGAAGCGTACTACCATCACTTCCAAATATGAATCTACTTGATAGTAATTATTATATACAAATAACAAATCCTATGGTGAATTTAATAAAAAGCCAAATTCAGGTCAATAAAAATTAGTATGTCAACTCAATATGCTCAGTACATCAACATACTGACATATTCATTTAGCAAAAAATTCATTTCTCTTTAGTTTAATTGGCATGACTTTTAAAAGAGGGGAATTAACATTATATTTTTTTATCTGTATATCTACATAATTAGGCTGTTTGAAGAAGGTTTACATAAAACAGATTTTGAAGAAGCCATTGAGCTACAATAAGATGCAGGCAAGCTTAGGGGGTGAGAATAATCATTCATTAATATTAAGTGAATTAGAAAATATCAATAATAAGTACGTCTAATTCATTCAATTAGAGTGATCAAGTAGATATATTTGTCTTATATAAATGATAATTTGTGTAAACCTAACTTTGTTATAGCTAATGTTAGAGTTTTTAATAGAAACCATAGGAGCATCGGCAAACGATATGGAATGTCTCAATCGGCAAGGACAGTGAGTCCAGCTCAGATTTTACAAAAAAAGGAACGTCGCGGACATTTTTGGTTTTTACTCATCATAGCTCTAATACACGCATTACGATTGATGGCTCCTAAAAGAAGAAAATAAACTGCACAGTCTCAATAACATTTTACAGAAGGACTACCAACGCTGATACCCAGTCGCGATAAAAATATTTGTACTATATATTCTATTTATGACCGACAAACGTGCTTAGTTCGCTTCAGTTGAAACGCTTGATATTAATTTAGAAATGTGTAGCAACTTATCCAAAAGTAAGAATTATGAAAACTGGTTAGCAATTTGTTATTTTTGAAAATTGAGTGAGTCCGGTCGAGCGGAAGTGATCGGGCCGCACCCTCTCCCAGAGCCCTATAATTTCCCGTACTATGTACATTTTGGAACGCACAACCCATCGGAGTCGCAAGGCGGGCGGCACACCCGACAGGACCGGGAACGACCATCAACAACACATGACCCTGGCGGTAAATTACCCACTTAGAATCAATACCGGAGTAGGCTTGAAGGACCGCACAGTGTCCATCGCATATGCTTTCTTTAACGAATTGGTGTGCGCCGGCAGGCGGTAGGCGGGGCCAATGAACCCCCAGCGTAGCAGGTGCTACACGCGTGCGCCGGCCGGGAAAACTCTAAAGATAGTCAGTATTTTAAAATAACTCGATGGAGCCAATTAATCACCTCCGTTGGCAGTTCACCCCACAAAAAACAACTCTCATCAACGGCGAGTGCCGTGTTCCAAAGCGCACCTGAGCGAAGACAAATGCAATATACAAAGTCTCATAATGCGCCAAACTCTATCAGATTCTTTAACGCGCCACATATATATAATGTCTCGTTATAGCCCAATTATATACTGACAACATAAAAACACAACGCGGTGAAAGAAAATGTTTCTACAAAATCCCCATTATGACTCTTTTTAGTTTATATTATCCAAATTTTTGTTTAATCTGCATGGCTACACACCATCCCATGGTGTCCAACTAGTTAAATGTTGATCAAGACTAATCTCGTGCTTATTCATCTTGATATACCACGCAACCTGCGCGCTTACTAATGTCTGCTCGCATAAATAAATCGAAATACTGCGCTGTGTTTAAGTGAACATGACAGATATTCAGATTGTCCCATTCATGGGTGAACCCAACCCTCAAACAAGAGTTACTTGCACTCTCAGCTTATAGATAGTAGACCATGATGTCAAGAATCTTGAGCGTAGCACACCATGGGGACCTCACGTGCTGCACTCCCCGAATTCGTAGCCTACCATCACACACCGAAAAAACGTGATATCCTAATACAAGTTTTTGCTAGCCTATTGTCCAAATTTAGCCTAGTGTACCTAAATCCCGACACTTAAGAGAAAGGGAGTGCGCCCCCCAGAATCAAAACAGAACGTTTACTTATACATATTTTGTAGGGCCAGACCAACCGCCACCACATTGCCGAAATCGAATACGGACACCACATCAATACCGAAGTACTACATCTACTGAGAAACCCACACTTACATACCTTGTATCCTACCCCTCGACATAAAAATACACAGAACTTTACGAGTACTCGTCCCCCAATTGGGCGAAAAAGATAAGTGCCGTAAATAGGGGTACATACTACTCTATACATTAAACATCCGGTAATACGCCTAAATCATTAAATAATGCGTGGTGCAAAACAGTGACCAGACCTCTCGGTGATCACCATGGTCTATAATGACCTATCTCCGATAGAGTAAACAAATCATTGAAAACAGTCTAAACTACCCACAATAAACCCCTAAAGTAACCAGACAGCATTCGAGTCAACGAATATGGTAGCTTAACGAAGGTCACACGCGGTTGTTTAACCGCATAATCTAAACAAACTCTCCCAGTACAGCGCTAGGAACTAACGGTTTCTTTTT
Organism: Ipomoea purpurea; assembly: GCA_009835305.1. Classification (NCBI taxonomy): domain Eukaryota; kingdom Viridiplantae; phylum Streptophyta; class Magnoliopsida; order Solanales; family Convolvulaceae; genus Ipomoea; species Ipomoea purpurea. Next base: position 27,764 of record VALG01016158.1, on the reverse strand, counting down.
TTTCCGTGCCGAGGCTTAGTTGTTAGAAACCTTTCAGTATTTAGTATTAGTGAAGACGCCAAATTGGGTAACGATAATGATTTCATGGCTGAAGTTCTAATAGTGTGTTATCCCATATTTTGCCGATATGTGCCCGTGGGCAGTCCTAGTCCTCTATGCAATCCAGCCCCACAGCACTCCGGACAGACAACAAACGCTAGCCAAACCCAAGATGATAGCATAGCCAGAAAGCTACAATCCCACGTAAGGAATTTGAGGTTTATTTGGAGCATTGGAATAAACACGGAAGCAAAAAAACAGATCAAGATGAATAAAAAGAGATATTTATTAGCACATACCACTTGTTATATTAGAGAACCAGTTAGAATAAGGGCCTATTTCCACAATGTGTCTTTTAAGATCTAATCGCACTCATCAGTCAAGTGCCATCCAATCCGTTTGTTGGCCAAAAACTGTATTATATAATCATAGTAAAAGATGAACACAATCAGAATGAGAAAATGAAAACTGTGGGCATTACCATGAATGGTGTAAAACGCTGAAAATAAGTAGAGATTAGCGAAACTATGCGTAGCGCCTACAATTCTGACCAAGCAACCGAACGAATCTTGTTGATACCTAAGCCGACTGCACGAACCGTAGGAATGGGCTGACCCACCTCGCAAGTATGCCACCAGAACGGTAGTTCTTGACATCGAGGGGAAATAGGTTAAAGCCGTGAGCGTGAAGAATTCTGGGAGTGGATTGATAATCACCATGGGATGTTAATGGTCACCGCGCCACTGGAACCTGATTCATACTCCACCTGCTAACACCAATATGTCCGCGGACGAGTCTCCACAAGCCAATCCTAGTTCAGGCAAAGAGGCCAAGATCATATATCTTATGTTTGCTTACCTTTTGGCACTTAGGTACGGGTCTCTCGTAGCAAAATTATTTAAAACGTATTTGCCAGTTTTCTACTCCACTACTGTTAATTCCCCCTGTTGCAGTCAGCACCCTTTTCTCACGCACACACATTATAAGTCGCCGGCGGCCACTCATAACTGCATCCTTCCTTCACAAAATCACACTACTTACAACGAGTGAGCAATTGTCAAAATACACAACTAATATGAACACTAGAATGTTAATCTTCAATCGAAAAAGCACGTACAGAATTCCCGTATCCAGTTTTAAAAGTTGCACCCAATGCCCAAGCTTCACCTCCGGATACCAGATTCGACCCAGCAGTCACGAGTAAAAGGAACCACATGCCAAAGGTGCAACCACTCCAAAACTCTCACTAATCCATCAAATAGCCCAAACTAATAATTATTTGAGCAACATCGCTCATAAACTTGATAAATGCTCAATAATGATCCAAATTTGCCGCATTATTGCCCAGCAACTGTTTGAGACAACATTCCCTAAACCCTATCTACGAGAATCCCATTCCGCAGTTGGTTTATCCGCCAGTTGGAGGTTTACATGTCATACACATTTGGTGATTAAACTTATGAATCTATATCTCGGGAGGAGATGAATCGAGCAATCCCCTCGATTTATTTTTATGCTTATCTCATCCGATGCCAACTATTTCACATAATGTACTCACTCTTCGAGTTAGGTAACTCACGCTCACACATTTGTACCACGGCACTTTGTACTAAATGATTATTAGGCTCTTATAAAGGTTTAATCAGCCCGACTTGCCACTGTCAGGCGGCTTGAATTGTCATCAATTCGATATTAGGCTAGCTTGAATGAGGTGAAAGACAGATTATATCTTTTTCCTAACATCAACTCATATATATCATAGTTTAAAGTAACAAGAATATACTATCTGTAAACATGATCAATATGACCGGGAATTAGCTTTCTAGATTTATTATTAGAGATACTTTGAATATAGTCCAACCGCATAACTTCTTTAATTTATTACATTACCTTTGTTGAGAAAAAGTAACGATTAGAATCTCAATTGTGTTCTCCACTATCAGTGACTTTGTCTTATGTGATCTGCCGGAGATCCTAATACAACTAACTTTATAGAATACATAATTTCTACAATCAACTAATGTTCGGAATCGCAAACTGATTAATTATGTTGGTGATCTATAATTTGAACACGATCACTTATACAAGCGCGTTAGAACATAGTTTGATTCCCGACTTCTCTAGACTGTCGATAACTGTTTCGGACCTTTGTCTTTTGATATGATATATTTGGATAGAACATCGGAACTGGGGGCGGCACTGCACAAATTCCAATCACGCGGTTCACCCCCCGGTATGGCATGAGTCGCATCGGACGCAAAACAAGCAAAGTGTAACGTTTGACGCTAGATAGAGACATTTGGAGGCGCAATGCTCCGATCCACAGATACAATATATAATATGAACATACATACAAGGGTACCAGTAACATATTCTTGAGGATCGGGTCTAGAGCATCTTGCTACATAGACTCTCTCTATCTGTGCACAATCAACTGTCACAGCAGGATTAATCTTAAGTACTAGGTCTCATTATCATTAATCACTACACCATGCTCATCCTTCTATACATATTTCAAAAAAAAAAAAAAAAAAAAGCGTGGAAAGTCTCTCTCTCATACAGGCCGCGGACAGCTGCCATTCCCTAGATTCCAATGGTTTGGTCAACCTGTTCTCCTGCACCACACCAACAATACAGGGTGAATTTCTTGTTCCTGCAGGGCTTCTATCTTAACGAACAGCCTTACTTGAGCTGTCCTACCTAGCATAATTTTCTTAAAATATACGCAAGATGGGTATGTACTAGTCTGGCTCGCGCTGGCGCGATTACAAGTATGAGCTCCATGTCCATATACGTAAGAAGACTAGTGTCTGGTGATACACAGGAGAACACAGCAACATCACTATCAACAGCTGTCAAGCTCCGATCACGGTTCTTGGGCTGGCAATCTGTGTCTCTGCCACTGCTAGATAGAACGCCTAATTTAAATATTATCCATAAACCCTAAATGATTAATTTTACTAACTGTACCAATAAACCCGATAACATGAATGTAAGAGATAAACGAAGAATTTAACAATAAGGCTTAGGCATCTTGTTACGGCGGGTGAATTTCATATTAAACATTTCTTTCATCTATTGCATGGTTGAATTCCTATAGTGCATTTAAGTTGTGACACCATAATAATGATCTAAGATATAGCTTTTGCGTCCGATCACGTAGATGCGACCTTGAGTAAGTGAAGTGGTCTTGTACTTGTTCAAACCTGTCGTACATCGTGCAGAAACAACTGGGATTAGAACTTGTGCTGATATGGGGAAGTCAACTTCATTATGATTTTCTATCGACCACTGGCCTTGCGAATATATATACAAAGAACAATTAATGTTTATTCTATTCTGGTTTATTATACTCATAAAATAAGTAAAGCCTGGAACAAGATAACACCCATAAGTAATCCCATACCGCACGCACAATGGTGGATGAGTAAAGTAGACCTCAGGTCCTATCAACCGAGCTGAAACGTAAGTAGGTCATAGTGAGGAAAGGGCTCTTCGTAGTTGATAACGCCTCGATGTAAAACATGAACGAGCAGACTCTTAGGCTATCCATGTCGTATGTTTATTGCTGAGTGGTGGGGGTATCATACTTACTCCCAGCACTAGAGCTGCGCGATCACATATTGATAATTGTGATATTATGTAAAATGTAGTGACATACTCCCGTTATATATTATTAATGTAATCTTGTTGGAGTACAATTTAACGGCCCCGAAAAATAACTAGACAAACTTGGAGATGTTTTAAATATCCAAGCCTTTCCACCCCAAGGTATAGATGTTATTAGCAGCTCCATCGTTTCACTGTGTTATGATTCTCGAAGAATACAACAGCTGTCAATTCTTATTGCAAATAGGTTGGATCTAACTGTTTCGTCGTTTTGAGTATATATATACCTTATAGGTGCCATTACGAAGTACTGCTCTTCCCTTTAATATATCTTTATTGTTTTATTAGATATAAAATGATTATTTCTCAACGTTCTTCTTTATATAAGGACGTTGGAAAAAAATGAGATATCATCTTACCCAAACCACTAGGGTCCTCGGCACACTACCGACATCCGACCCACGACAGTTGCGTGGGGGTGTAAACACGGTGACTCAATGGTTAGTAGCATGGCCACTTCCACGTTCGTTGGGCCAAAGATCTCGGCCGTCGTCCAAAGAAATGCATGCTAATTTCGGATATGCGCCTGATACTGATCAACTCCACACTGTCGCGTGCGGAGGGTTCAACTTGGTGCTCAAGATATCCAAATACTGCTCCACATAAAACCATTGAGCTATAGCCTCGCTGACGAATAAACTATAGAGATATCAAATAACTACTGAACTTACTTAGTAACATGTGTAAGTTCTGTTAAGCACTTCGTCCCATATCAATCCGCTTATTAGGCTACATTAATCACTCACTCCTATTCATTGAGCTTTCGCATGTGTGCCACTTAGTTCAAAGTCGTATTAACTAAAAGACAACCTTCGTCCTTTACCGGTACACCATTTAATTGCTTGACTGCTACCATCTCAATTCGATAACTACTGAGATTCACATACGATAACATGACATCTAGGGTGTAGACCGGCAGTAATTAGGGTATGACCGCAAGTTTTGAGCAAAATAATATTTACAAAAACGAGTGTTACTGATACCAAAGGAATGATAGTGTGCAGGAATGTCTGCTATCTCTAAATTGGGAGATTTCTAATATTATTTCCATTATTATACGATTACATTCATGTACATCTTCTTTACTTATGCTGATTTATATCATGCCAACTACTGCTTTAATTTACCTCCGTTTTTATTTATTAATTGTATCCAACACTAATCGTGAGGGTGTCTTACTCTCACTTAAGTTGCCGACCCCATTATTCACATATCGAACCTTCAGACCATTTTGAATTGTACACAAAATTTTATTATTGTTTTGATGAACTCCCATATAATTATTCGGTTCCGATATTTTGTCCTTACAATATAAATAACCGAGTAAGCACGGGAACAAACCATTATACAAGTTTGACTCAGGAATCCTGAATACGAGTTTACAACATATATTGGAGCCTCCACCTGACACAGCAAACACTTAATATACGATAAAAAATCGACTCGTCGTCCATTCAAATGTAATGAGCACCTATCCCAAAAATTTTAAATATTACTAAAAATAATTAATATTATCTAAACTATCAACTATACCAGTGAACTTAATATGTTATTAGTCTCAGATATATACCCCCTATAGAATAGATTATAAAGTATAACCTCTTCCCAGGACATAATTAATCATTATATATGGAGTGAGCTAAGCCCTTTGTGTATATAAATACACGCCGTATCTAAATATGTAACAAATTCTACTGTGAGGAGCACATTAGACGGATCGCTGTTGGCATTAGAAACTTTTTAGATCAGAATATATCATCTTACACTTATAGGTCAAACTTTTGAGAACCTTAAAACACTACATCGCAGCAACATTTTAAAATAACATAATCTTTAAATTAAATAAGTGTCTAAAAGTTAATCCAAAAATTGTAATATCATTGTGGTTTATTTTATCAAGAGAAACCGTTTAACATCGGACCGATCCAAATGACCATTGCCCCGAGTGTCCGCAAAGTCCTAGCTGACACAAGTACTGGGCCGGGTCCCGCCAACCCAAATATTAGAGGAATCTGGAGTATACATTCGATGGCCAATCACGAGAAAATAAAGGAGGATAAAAATTTAGGGTAAGGCTTAAGGAAAATAATAATCTATTTGTTTTTTGGGAGGAAGTGAGACGCCCCCCAATATAAATAAGGTAACCAAAGCCCAAGAGAGAATGGCGCAAACATGGGCACCCCCAAAGAATAGAAGTCCGGAGATAAACAAGCTAAGGGATCACCGAAGTACATCAAATACGAACTAAAATGCATTGCTACCGAACATGATCTCAAGCCCTGATATGGACCAGGCAGAAGGGATAAAGACCAGAAACGGAGTATGACTATGTGTTCTTATTTTGAGGTGGTGTCTTTATACGAGACCAATTACCTCCCCCGGCCCCCTCTTTATTACAGGTAGTTCAACCCGACTACCGACACGTGTACGCCATCCGCACAGCCATTTTCCCAGCCAGGACACGCGTCCACCCTGCTCCCACAGGCTCTGTCGTCACAACGTCTCAAACACCTCGCCGCCAGTCCCAGCTGGCCACAACGGCAACCGAATGCCATGCTACAGGTCGTCCGTGAGGGCCAACGATCGAACAGAGCCAGAGGCGCACTAGCGCGCCAGGTGCACCACACACGTCAGCCAGGCGTGACAGCACACCACAGGGGCGCAGCCGGCGTCTGGGGGCGCTCGACCCTAGGTGGCGGTCGGCCCTCCGACAATCCCGCGACGCCACAACGCCGACGCCTCGAACCACCTTGTGACTTGCACTCCCTTTTCTCCTGGGCTTCCTTGCAGTCCTATTAAAATTAATAATAACTGGACAGTTTCCAATAATCTCATCAATAACGTTAGTCTAAACAAAATTGAAAATAAGTGTTAGTAAACAAGTTTTCTAAATAGAAAACTGAGAATGAAATTGAAAAATTAGAAATTGAAAACAGAGAACAATTTCTTGAAGTAAACGTGTCATAGGTGTTTTGTTAGTTTTAATTGAATATCTGTTATAATGATGGCCATGAAAAATTTCAAGTTATGGAGTCCTCCCAGAGGTAGTACACCTTCTTTGTTGACGAAAGATCTAACTCTTCCATGTTTGTTCTTCAGGCAACAACATGCATTACATCAATATGATTAGGATATTCAATCCATTATTACTTCTGCTATAGGGTTAGATACACATGTAATTTAGGTATAACTAATTTTGTGTTAAATATATTTATGCCTAACATTATCTTGACTGAATGCTTAATCTATTAAACCAATGAGTATAGGAAATGAAAATTTTGTCCACCAACATTAATAGCTTTAACTATTTAGTCCGGGACTTGGTAGAAAAAGTTGAGACAAAGTTAGTTTTAAAAACATGCAGGACTTTGACTAAGTTACAAAACAACATTCCTTGTTTTTGTAAGTCAATGAATTGTTTCACTTTTTTATTTTTCTTAGATAAAAATTTCCTAGTACTGATTAGGTCAAAATTCCAATATAACTTGAAATAAGCATGGGACTGTCTACCATCTACCCAGCCAGGCAGCATATATGCACGCACTATGGGCAAATCAAGGAAGATTGACAATGGATTGACCTAAAATCCTATATCGTGCGTGGGCCCGTTTTGGTGAGCCAATCACGGTGCGCATGTGGGCTGTGGCCTACCGTATGCATAATTCAAGCGTTGTCCGCCAATTCTAAAGGCTCCAATCTCGCTAACAGAACCAATTTTAAATAATGTAAATTATGATAATATTTTCACATTATGTTAATTGAAACTTTTGATCCTGAGTCATTGTTCTCGGAAACTTCATCCATGTGCGCACAAGAGTCCCATCATGTTGGTGAAAAGAGGTTGTATTCGACATTATGCGGGCTGTATGAGGACTTTATCCGAATGATTGTTTCCAATTTCATTCATGTGACCAAATGAACCATACGAATAATAAAATGTTTATTTTAGTATATACTGCATATGTATTTTTGAATATAGTAATAATTAAAATAAACACTCGGTAAAAGAAGTTATTCATATATTAACGGTCCACTTTATAATGCGAATTAAATGATTGTAAGTACATTTTCTGTTCCCTTCAATTTCTAAACTTTTTGGTATAATTGATTAATTTCATCATTTTTATTTGTATATAATAAATTATATAAAATTTAATTATGCAAGCAAAATTACAAGTTCCCACTACAAAAATTTGTAAAAAGTAGCCGGCAAATGCTTAATGAAGTTGAAAGAATAATTTAATTTTTAGTACTACTAACTCTGTTACAACGCGTATCCTATTCTTTCTCAACCTACTGAAACACAAAGAATCAATATTACTTTCCACTAAGGCTCGAATCCATAAAAAATGCCCATATAGAAGAGCAACTTCGTGACACTAAACCACAAGGTCCTTGAACAAGAAGAATTTATTTGTTTATTTCATTTTACATAGTTAAAATTTATGTCATTATCGGATGGTTCATATTCATAACTTATTATTTTTGGATAGAAGAAAGGGGTAACCTCACAAGACCTCAGAGTAGTATTCAAGATACTATTTTGTCTCTCCTATACTCATGTTATCCTTGGAGACCACTCTCTTGATATCTATCAGGAGCCCATCACTATTATGTGTATAGTCATCATAAATTCAGAGAGTAAAATTATTTGCCAAAAAAAAAAAAATTATTTGACAGCTACAAAAGTAGGTAAAAGTAAAATTATAACTTAATGATGATTTTTGTACAGCTAATATTTTGGTGCTTAATGAGTAAATCCATCAAGCTTTGACGGAATATCTACGTGCATAGTTAACGTCGTTGTATAACTTGCCTATGTATACAATCGTGTCGTATTAAGTTAGTTGGTATACTTTTTTAGAAAATATTTATAAATGCATTTGTTAAGTATAATAATAAATCATTGTTGTGGAATAGATGCCAAGATGGTGTGAGTTTTTCAACTTAATAAGCTAGCGGTTTTCAATTTGAATTTTGAGAAGCAACTGTCTTAAAACTCGCAAAATTAGTCTTGGTGTGTGACAAATAAATAAATAATTTTTTTTAATATTCATTAATTATTGTGAATACTATTCTTTTGTTCACACATTTTTTTTAGAGTTAATACCATATGAGGTCCTCCGAGTATAAGGGTTTTGCCACGTTTAGTCCTAAACTTTCAAATTGACCATCTGTAGTCCTTCCACTTTCAAATTTAACCATTTGCGGTCCAAGTTAACCAACCATGGTCCTTTAAATTTCAAAATTTAACCAGTAGTAGTCCTGTTGAAAGGATCATGGTTGGTTAAATTTAATAGTTGAAGGACCATAGATGGTTAACTTGGACCACGAGTGGTTAAATTTGAAACTCGAAGGACACAGATGGTCAATTTGGAAGTTTAGGACTAAACGTGACAAACCACTATACTCGGAGGGACCTCAAATGGTTTACCTCTTTTTTTTTAATAACAAAATTGGGTTTAATGCTTCATAAATAGTGCATTAAAAAACAATTGTTGCTTTGGTTGAGAGCATCCTCATATGGGAGATTTTGGGTGGTTTTTGTAGTTTTTACATCCATGTGGAAGATAGAGAATGTTGAGTTCCTCCTGCAAGACTTGAGTTTTTGTGGGATTCATTGTCCCATATAAACAATGACTTTCTCACCAGTTGCACGTTACACGCCTAGTTGCTGGACGCGTTAGTTATGTTACTTTTCTTCATTTTTCCCTTCCTTTCCTTTCTCTTTCTCATGTTCTCTCTCATAATCACCTCTGCAAAAATCAACTAAATTTTCATCTATTGAGGATGCTCTAAGTTTGAACTCCATCAAGATATTTAAGTATATTTGTTCCATCAAGATATTTAAGTATATTTGTTATATAAAATATTGTAATTTTTTAAAAATATATTTCTAAAGAAAAAAGCACGCACATGTTGATACATTATGGCCCACAATTGAAAGATCCTCAAGCTAAGAAATCATCTCTTAACCTAATACGCATGAAAAAAAAAAAAAAACAAGCATAAAAGTTTCCACTTTATGTGTGATGTAATAAAGTAGAGAAAAAGTTGAAAAGGGACATAAAGATTAAAAAGAGGAGACAAGGTGTTCTTCTTTGGATGGTCCATAAATCCTTAATCTTTTTGTTAACGAAAATGATTTTGTGTGAGAGGCGGGAAATTTATATTTGATAAATTTATTGTGTAAATTCTTTATAATTAATGGTTAATTGTCATACTAGGAAATGAAATTGTTGTCAAATTATTTCTGTTTAAAACACAAGTAATTGGTGAGACTAATGATATAAAATATATAGAAAAATAGTAGTTGTGTTACTTGTGTAGTTATATTTGAGAGAGTGATTCTGAAAGGTTGTTTGAATAAATTACAGTTAAATCGATTTATTGTTCCAACCGTAAACATTTCAATTAAAAGGAAAAAATTTGAATCGTACCATTCCAATCACTCTCCATAAGGTTGTTTGAATGTTGCAAATAGAGTAATTTATTATTCAACTGAAAGCTAGGGCAAACATTTGATGTAAACAATGCAATCGAAGCGGGATAACATTTCATCCTTACCAATATCGCTATAAGTGCTACCCAAGCAAAATTGTAACAAATTTCATAGTTCAGTTTACCTCTTAATTATCAGGTGTAATTTTCAAAGTACACTCTCATATAATGATTACAAATTCTCTCCATATCTTAGACTATGGGCAATAAGTCTTTTTGAATGGTATTTATTGAATTGCAATAAATGATCTAATACATTCCAAGCACGAAGTTACTTATGGAATAGAATATTTTGGTGAATTTATGGGAATTTTTGTTGAACGATAAGAAAAAGATTCATTGTCATTATTTGACCGGTGTGTATGGGGTAAGCCTATTTTGTGATTTTAGTTGGTAAAGAATAATAATGAAGTAAATCAGTTTAAATTATTTATAATTGATTAATTTAAATAAATAAAAAGATGAATAATTTGTTTGTATTGAGAGTTGAATTTATGGGAGAGTGAAGAGTGGATGATGGATTGGTGGATAAGAAAAAGAAAAAGGAGAGAGTGGGAAGTGAAGATGAATGAATAGGAAAAGAGGAGCATAGAGCCCCACAAAATTAAATATGATACGCACTATCCCAATACTTGTTTCTACCCTTCAAACTTGAAAGCAAGAGCCGCAAAATAAAGATAAAAGTGAGACCAAACTAGACGTGTTCGCTTCTTTGGTTTCTTTTATACGGCAATCGCTTCGGATTTTGGTGATAAAGAAAAAGGCTCGGTTTCAGAGGAATATGAATTTCTAAAGCCCCGAGTATCCCAATCAAGAAAATAAACAATGATCCGCATGGACTTAGCTTAATGGTTTAATGGGCAATATTTAGAGTAAGAGACCAAGATTTGAACCTCGGCAACAGTAGTGTGAAAATTATGTCTAAAGTGGACAAATTCCTTGTGCGCACCGGCATTTGACACTGTCTACTAACCCATTGAATCACCGTAATTTACATCCTTCCACAAACTCTGTTGGGTCGGAGGTGGGAGGCTTTTAAGGTTGGGGATTCAGTCTTGGGGTAAGAAAATAAACAATGAAGCGAGGATAGCTCTTTGTGTGCATGAACAGCTTAGTTGGTTACATAAGTGAAGTTTAGGAATAATAATTTAGAATTGAGTCGTGACTCATTGTATGCAGTAAGCAAAGATCTAGTCTCTGTGTTTAGCTGAATTACCATGATTTACATCATCTCATATGCTTTGTCGGGTCTTTGGGGTTAGGGATTCAACCTTTTGGGAACAACAAAGAAAATAAACAATGAAAAAAAAATTAATTTGACTAATGAATAGTAAATAAGACATATAAAATGGAACAGATGAGGTAATTATTTTTTTAGAGGACTGTAAAAACATGTAATCACTATTCAAAAGTATGCATGGAATAAACCAAAAAGATTAATTAGGATCGTTATTATTGGGAGTCGAATTTATAACTCCATGATTACTTAAATCAACAATCTGACCAATTTGATCAGAGTTGCCTTTAAAATATTGTTCATAGCAAAAATTTAACTCTAAACCTTGTTCCAATTGTTTTATTAAATTGTATTTTGTTTATATTAAATTGTAAATCAAACTAGATCGACTGAATTCAGTTGATCTCATCCAAGATAACTTTATTTGAATGCTACTAGCTCTATTGACATATGTAGTATCTGTAATTACTGTTCATATACCTTTCTCAACCTACTGAAACACAAAGAGAACGCCTCCATTGAGAAAAAAGTCAAAATTAAAAATAGGGGAAAATGGTTAAATAGGCCTTGAACTTAACTTAAAAGTCAATTAGTTCCCTAAACTTTTTAAATGTGCAATTACAGCCCATCAACAATTCATTTAAGTGCAATGAAGCCCAAAAACAATTAATGACCTGCTATCACAGGTCATTCGGGTTTAGGCCTACCTTTCGGCGAATTTTCCGGCAAAAAAAAAAAAATAGTGACTGACGAAATTTTCGACAAAAGAAGTGACCGTGAAATTTTCGGCAAATCTAGGTCGGTTGTTGGTCACAATTTTTTTTGTGCAGAAAATTCGCTTGGAGAGGTGGCCTGAACCTTAATGACCTGTGATAGCAAGTCATTAACTTGTTGTTGGGCTTCACTGCACTAAATGAATTGTTGATGGGTGTAATTGCACCTTTGAAAAGTTTAGGGGCCTAATTGACTTTTAAGATAAAGTTCGAAGGCCTATTTGACCCTTTTCCCTTAAAAATATAACAAAATGATATGTTACTTCATACAATCTGTCTAGAAACCACCTTCTATAAAGTAAAATGACAACTTTGTGAATCCTTTGATTGAAATTAGGTATGTTCAAAACTTATAATAATCTTTTATAATTACTCACAAAGATAGAAAGATGATACCTCGGTCAACTAGGAGTATTGGGTGTACGGGTTAGTAAAGAATGTCTTAGGACTCATGGCCCAAACAATTGGACCACAGTTTCAATGTTGGACCCCACGCGTCGCAATTAACGGTGATTAACGGATTTACCTCCGAAATCAGAGGGACACGTGTACCGCGGAGGGGTTGTTAAGCATTAAAACTTGACCTCATGCATGTGAAGCCTCGTGCAGCTTCTGACATTCAGAGCCTGACCCACCACGTGACACTCCCCCAAACCGAAATATTACCTACCCGGTACCACGTGACAGAACGAACTTTACTCCACTAGGACGATGACACGTGGTCCTCCGTGCATTCTCCTTTATAATAACTTGGGCCTGTCATCTTTGGGCCAAATATAACAATAAAGAATTCAACAATTGAAGCCAACTATAAATTTCTGGTAAATATATGTTATAGGAAACGTGTTCACTATGCGCATGTGAACACATGGGTAAGATCTATAATTTTCTATATTGTAGATTATATAAAAAAAAAAATTGAAAATGTAGATTCATTATTTTGTTTTTTCATTTGTTGTTAAAATATTATGAACTAGTATAGAAATTATGAAATCTACAGTACAAAATTATGAATCTACAGTCGAGTAGTAGGAATTATGAATCTGCGGTATAAATGTTATGAATCTACAACTTAGAAATTATGGATCTATCCCGTTAACAACAATGAAAAACAAAATTATGATCTACGTTTCAAAAAAAAAGTATGAACCTACAGTATAGAAATATGGATCTACCTCTGTGTTCATCATGCGTGATGTGAACACGTTTCCACCGGCATAACTATTGGAGAAATTTCTTCGTTGTTGGTTCTATATTACATTGCAATTGTTATGTCATGGACCCGTGTCAACTTTGCAAGGTGGACCCAGGTCCAAAACGTATACCGTTTGAATTAAAAAAAAAATTGCTTTCTTCATTGCCGTTAACTTGCCGTTTGTCTTCAAAATTCGTTCCTCTATATTCATAATTTTTGAACTCTATATTCACAATTGTAGATTTTATATACAAAATTACAGAACTCAATATTCACAATTGCAGAACTTTATATACACAATTTTTGAGCTCTATATTACACAATTATAGAACTCTATTTACAACAATTACAGAACTCTATATTCACAATTTCATAACCCTATATTCACAGTTTCATAACTCTATATTCACAATTTCAAAATTCTATATTCACAATTAAAGAACTCTATATTTAATTATTTATAATTACAAAACTCTATATTCATATTTATATTCACAATTTTTGAACTCTAGTTTCATAATGTTAAACTCTAGTTTCATAATTTTTGTAACTCTATTTTCACAAGAAATAAAAAAAAAAAAAATCATTGGTTGAGGAACGGTGCCACTAACGACATCATTATTCCAAACGTGCGTTTTGGACCTAGGTACACCTTACTCGGCGGGTCCATAGCATAATTTGCCATTAGGAACTTTGATCCAAAACAACATTTAAATTATGTATTACAATGGTCCATTGACTATTATTATTTACTAATTTTTATCCTTTGACTTTCAATTGGACCATAAATGGTCCTTTGACTAATATCTTTTACCAATTTTTTTTAGTGAAAATTGCATATTTGGTCCTTGAGTTATACCCAAGTTCTGACTCAGTCCCTGAGTTATGACTATATCCATTTTTAATCCCTCAATTATGAACGAAGTGACACATTTAATCCCTGATCATTACAACTGACAGAAAATTTAAAAAAAATTGAGGAGTTAAGTAAAGAATACACGTTTTACTCTCCTTATATCAATGTAATAGGGCCAGTAGCTGGTTGTCCGCGCCAGACAGCCGTGGCCATCTAAGGAAGATGGCCACGGCTTTTCTTTAACCTCATAAAGAAGTCATATATTAAAAATAATAATAATAAAGGCAAAATATTATAGCCCATCATAACTCAAAAATGCTATATGTTCACATGGTGGCAACAGCTATGATTCTAATACACTAGTGTAATGGCCTGCAATAAAATTGACCTACATTTAACCCTAACACTGCTGCAAATTCTGAGGCAACAAGAAGAAGAAGATGGCAACACAAGTGTAAAGAGAAACCAACAACCATGAATGTCCATTTACTGCCAAGATCTAATCTTTCCAACCTTCCTTGTTAGACCGTCGAGGCGCTATGCCTTTGGACGAGAGGCTTGGAGTGATGGGCATGGTGGGCGTTATTGGTGCTTCTTCGTCGTCATCCCAGTTGTCGTCCCAGCTGTTGTCCCATCCGTCATTTGCATCTGCTTCAATTTTCGCACCATTTGAAACCGGCAGCTCCATATCTAGCCTTTGATACTTATCGCCAGTCTTTGCAAGGTGTTTCTTGCGGTAGATGATGAACGTCCAAACTGAGGTGCATAGCAGCAATGCGACCAAGAAGATCATTCCGAAGGAAGAGAGGGTAAAGTAATTGAACTGGGATACATAGTCAGCTTCCTTGTCAGTTCTGTGCTCAATTAGATCCCTGAAATGAAGATTGCATTTACCATTCCCTGCCTTAAGAGTAATGAAGTTTTCACTCCCACTATCCCTAAAAGAAACCTTTATCTGCAGTGTAAAGGCAATTGATCAAATCACTGCATCGAAAAGTACTAATGATAAAACCCCGTGTAGGACTGTAGGTGAAATGAATATATGAGAAATTCAATTACATTCCAAAAGTAAAAGAGTAAGTCTTGTGTGAGATCATCTCACGTGAGACATGCAATACTTTTTACGGGTTTATAAAAAAAAAAAATTTGCATTTTAGCTAAAAAGTATTACACGTCTCACGTGAAACGTTCTTATACAATACTTGTTCAAAGAAAAAAAAGGGAACTAACGAATTCTGGAAGCATCAAGCATGCAAATTGAGGGAGAAAAGAACTATAAACATTCATTTCCCCAGACATTCCACTGTAAATCATATAATAAGGTACTTCATGGAATGGCTGTCATATCTCTATTCAAAACCCAAGAAAAGAACTTCCCTTTTGTGCTTCTATCTTCATTGCCAACTCAGAAATGAGAGCATTATGGTAATTGGTAAGTGAAGCACCATCAGTTTGTTAGATTTTCATGGACTGTATATTACTATTGCCTAAGTGGAACCAATCACCTGTTTTCTTCAATTTCATTACACTAGCACGTGCTGTAATAAGGAATACTGGCGTTAAGAATGTGACTCTTGCGCATCTAACTTCAGTTAAAGAAACTATTTTCTTTGACAACAATATATTGGGGGAAACCAATATTAGAAATCAAAGGGAGCATACAGGTAGAGCATCTTTCATTCATCAGGGTTTTTCTTTTCAATGGTTTTAGCTCTAGGGACACTTTTCAAATTTTTCCAAGAAGAAAAAACGAGCAAAGGTACAGCAACTGTTGAGAATGATGAAGAATTCTCAGTTAAATGAGGAATGGAAGATACACAATTATTATAGATAAGAGAACCTACAAAGTGAAGGCAGAAACGGTTATTACCAACATGGATGGGGGGAGTTGGAATGGCTCATTGGATGATGGGTCTGATCCTGGTATGACTTAAATGAAATATATGGACATTGCATATTTTGAAGGTATAAAGACTGCACCATTTTAGGTCATGGATATGAATAGAGGATAAACAAATGACTTATAAAATAAAAATAAAGATAAGAAATTAAGAATGCTATCAATTCTTTGAAAGACGGGCTAAATATGTAACTTTGATGATGTATAAACGATATCAACTCTTTGAAAGAGATGTTGAATTTGAACTTAGAAGATGCCCCGGAATGGGAGTCTCTCTTACACCAGATGATAAACTGATACATGTTGGGGCCAAGATTTTTAGGAAGTCTTATTTTATTATATTACATAGTTTAGATATAATAAATTACTAAATAGTTATTTAGAAATTACTAAATAGTTATTTAACTTATTACTCTTAGTCCTCGAATTAATTTAGGTAGTTTAATTATTTAGAAGTAAATTGGAAGATTTCAGCAAATTACTTAGCTTATTTAGCCATTCTATGAGTTGTATTGTACCCTATAAAAAGGGAACCAATTTCAATGAAAGGGAAGCAGAAATTCAATCCCAAAAAGGGGTCTAAGGGAGTTTTGGGTCTCAAGCAAACCCAATATTTTCTTCTCTTCCTTTTCCAATTGTTATTCTCTATTCATTTTTTCCTTACGTTTTCTGCCGGGAGAACATAACATAAACAGGCTCAAAACTATAACAGGCATTTGAGACTCAGTACAACAGAAAAAGAAAAGAAAATGGGAAACATAGAAGTAAGGGAATTGGGGAAACTAGAAAGCACTGCCAATTATTAGAAAGAAATCAGGGCCAATCCAGTAATTAAAAGGAATCAAAGGCCTGGAAAAGAAGGTTTTATTTTTAGACTCGATTGGATTTGTATGGTTAATTTTGGAAAGGTTGTTTGAAATATAACCATGGGTTTTCCTTTCCAAAAATAAAGAAAAAAAACAGATGTTACAAGACAAGCAAGAGATCCAAATAATTGCACATAGAATCTTGAACAGATAAGATTTCATATAATCTATTGGAATAAGGGTCAAATAGGCCATCGAACTACACACAATAATGCAATTAGGCCACTGAACCTTAAAAAACAACAATTAGGCCACTAAACCAACCAATTTCTTTCAATTAGTCTAATTTACAAGTGTTACAGGTCAGTAATAGGTCACCCAAAAAATTTAAAATATTTAAAAATAATAATTTAAATAAATTTTAAAAAAAGTTTCTTCGTCTCTGCAGAAACATTTTTTTAAATATATTTTAATTTATTATTTTTGAATAATAATTTTTTTAAAACTATTTTAAATTTTTTAGGTGACCTGTTACTAACCTGCAAAAACCTGTAAATTAGACTAATTGAAAGAAATGGTTATTTTAGTGTCTAATTGTTGTTTTTTTAGGTTCAGTGGCCTAATTGCATTATTGTGTGCAGTGTCGATGGCCTATTTGACCCTTATTCCTAATCTTTTTGCCTCAATGAACTTTACATAGGACCAGTTCCTTAAAGGAAAGTAAGACCCGCAAGTTGGCATAAAGTGCATACAAGATTAAGAAAAAGCTTAACCACAATATTTTAAGGGTAAATTAATGCTTAATTAGTGTCTTGCTTTTGAAACCGCTACCAAGAACTGGCATTGAGTTATAAACACAATACACCAAAAGCGTGACATGATGCATTTAGGATGCAATGGATTGGATATTCTTACCTTCTGGTTTTCCTTCTCTTTGAGCTCAATCTGCCTCTTCTCCAGTTGAACATACTTGGGAGCAGATAAACTAACACTGACAGGACGTTTTCCCTTGTTCTGAATCAATAGTGAAAGGTCTGGGGATTCTGGCAGGATATAAATTGTATAGACAAGTTATATTAAGAAGAAGAATCGTGTAATTCACAAATAATGCATTCAACAAGGAATTGTATTGAGAACAATTGCAAAGGCATCCTCTTGTAATCGGAAAATAAGCAAGTGGATTACTTCTTGTCACTGAATAGAGTAAAAGGTTCTTTTCAGGTTGGAATGGCATTTGGAGGACTCCAGATAACCCCAACACAGGTACTGTATACGTAATTCCCTAATCTTAGTACCACAGCACCTAACCACTCCATAAGAAAGTGAATCCCTTGAGAACAGGTGAGGCTGAAACCAAAAATTCAAAGAAAGATCTCTGCACATTCCATACCATATTTGGTCTCATTCTCATATTTAGCCAGCAACCAGCGAGTTATATATTCAAATTTCAGGGGCTAGTTGAATTTTAAATACTACCAAAAATAATGCTTAGTTTATATTCTTAAACAATAAACACACTGATAAGTGGTAATATGACTTTCTTATTTTGAGTTGTTTTCTTAGATAACCACAGAAAGTAAAGGATAGGTGCATAGAAGTCCCAAGTGCATTGAAGAAATGAAAATTAATTAAAAGGAAAAGAAAGATTTAAACTTTACATATATTTATAAACATACTGCTGTGTCTGGATGGGTGGGAAGCCGGAGGAAAGAAATTGAGAAGAGAAATAGGAGAGGAAAAAAAAAAAGAAGAAGAAAATTTGAGATGAGAGGAACAATGGGAGGAATATGAATAAGAAGGGTGTGAAAAAGAGTTGGTGAGAGCATTAAATAGAAGAGCTAAGGTTTAGGGATAGGTGAACAGCAAAGGGCAACTTTCCTCCCCATTTTGGGATGTAATTAAATAGAAAGAGGGACTATTTTCTCTTCATTTTCTTTCCGATCGAAACAAGAGAATTTAAAATTTTCCACCTCCGTTTTCAAACCATCCAAACACAGCATACGAGTCCCATAATGGGATTAATGGCAAATTCATGATATAGGAATGATGAAATGGATATGGAAAATTTATGATTACCAATAATAAACAAAAGAAATGTGAATGGCATACCATTTCCTGGAACCCTTAAACAAGCAACCAGTGATTCCTCCTCAATATTGCAACTGAAAGATGAATCACATTCTTCACCTCGAATGCCATCCTTCCTCGCAGAAGACAATGTCACCTCATGTCTCGACTCTGAACCCGACCCACCAATCGCCTTCACTTTCTGGTCACCCTTCTTCTCAGAAGCATGATCTCCAGAATCTTTTATGTCACCTTTCTTGTCATCCTTACTCCCAGAACTTCTAACATTAGCTCCCGCATCTTTCTCAGCTCCCTTAGACTCTACTTGTTTACTCGAATTGTCCTTTCCCAAATCAACAACCTTTTCATCACCACTGTTATCCGGCCTAATTCCTCATTCACGGTATCATTACTTTTCAACGATTCCGCACTAGTCGTATCTAGAACATTATTGGAAGTTGTATTAACTAACGTTTGAAAACCCAATTCCAATGAGATACAATACCAAGAATGCAGAATGCACAAACACATTATGGGCAATTAAATTCCCATATTGAAATTTGAATATAAAAAACATGGATTTAAAATTCCCAAGTAAAAGATCGTTTTCCGTTAGATTACCTGTGAATCGGCATCCACGGAGCAGAAAACGAGGAGAACTAGGAACCCAAACAGCAATGATAAGATAGATTATCTTCATCTTTGGATAAAACAATCACAATTTGTCCTGGCCTTTTGTTTTCCTATTTTGTTTCAGTAGCTGAAACAGGATATGAAAATGGTAAGCTGGATCGAATCTAGTAAAGCTTAGGAAGCGTAATGATGAGAGAAGGAGAAAGAATCTTGTTCTAGGCGTGGATGGAGGAGTAAATCTAGAGATTATAGCTTCCGGGCGGGAGAAAGGAAAGTATCCGAAAAGAAACACAGCGACTTGCAATTCTTCCGGAGCACCGCCGCACGGCCCCGCACCCGTTTACTAGTTGACTCAAATTTGTGGCCCCAAAACGGCAAACTTGTTCTTTTTATTTTATTTAAAAAAAAAAAATAGAACGTGTACTCTATTTTTACTCTCAACTTGTAATTCTACACATAAAAATTTTATATTAAGGATCCACATAAAAAAAAATAATTTATCATGTCTGTCACATTATGGAGTAAAATTTAGTGAGTAAGATTTGAGAATCTTATAGTAACTATTTATTTTTAGACTTCTGTATTTTATTTTATCTCTAACTAATATAGTCTTTTTTTTTTTTTCTGAAAGCAACCACAACAGGGTATATATTAGAAATAAGGCGGAAATTATTATTTAGAGGGGCAAAATAAGTAGTGCCCTAATAATCACACTTCGCAAACCCCAAATGTTGTGAAAACTTAAAGTATGAGCTAGGATAAATTTTATTCATAGATTATTATGAATCCACTTGACTCATAGAAATAATCGAAAATAAGATAAATAAGAGAAGATCGCACGTTTGTCAAACAGTCTAATAAGCTCCAGACTGTTACACAACACGAATTAGGAAAGTCTGGAGCTGGGAAAGACAGATAGATGCTGGAGAGAGTTAGGCAATCTGTAAATACGGGGACTATTCAGGACCGTACCGCACGCGAAATCTCCCATTCAGGCAGGACCAAGTACTTCTTATGCAACATCGACCATGCCTTTCCCGTTATGCTCGGCCATTAACGAAGAAGAAAACAATCCTAGGTAGTAAATGGCTGATCTGGAAGTCCGCATATTAATAAACCCCCATTCTCGTCGGAATTCACTTTGCGCAATCAGAGTGTCCCTTGCTGTATCTCTATCGCGAGGGTGAGAAATTGATAACCCAGCGTTGACCGACCAACCCAATCCATCGTGTCTATGCACCATTGCTTAGAGATGTGTCGACATGATCCCGGAATCTGCCATGGTCAGGCACGGGGCTTGCAAGCATCTCAACCTGGTCCCAGGTACATCGGTCGGACTGCGGTGTCTGCCCATGCCCTTTATACCGCGGTACCTGGCTTCGTGCTCAAGCTTTGCATTGGCCCAGTGACCATCGTGTTACCGGTGGGAAAGAGTTAGTCTCTTCATAACGGAAGGTAAATTAGCACTCCCCAAATCAGACTCATCGCATTACTTTGCATATCTCACAAAATAAAATATACTAGAATAGACTAGAACTATGTGTCTTCATTAGTGTGGTAGAATTATGTACATATAACTGGGAAACCAAGAATGAAATAAATAACTTTAGTCCACACTAAATTAGAGATGTGAAGGAGAGGGGAATTCACGCACATAAGAGCTGGTACAAATCAACCGAGAAACACGATAAAAATGCATATTATGATTGGGTATTGTGTGAAGAAAACGCAGGTACCACACAAATTTATAATAGAAATATAATATTTCTCGAATAGAAATAGAATTTGAATTTCTAGAAATTAATTCCACCAACTTTGGTACAAAAACCAAATGATTGACACACACACACCAACACATCAACCACACCACTACTAACTACCACAACACACACAAGCGACACACAGCACACACACACAACTCGCACACACACACTATGACACACACACAACACAACATCACGACACCACATGCACACACACCAAGCACAACACCACACACACAACACACACACACACACCACCAAGGGACAGCACTATAAGGGTACTAATAGAGTAGCTCTTAATTTGGTATTAATTTGGAGAACCATTGAATATATAGAAAGATAAAATAAGATATTCAATTATCTACATGAAAACACATCCAAAAATAGGGATTGAATTATTTATCAAAAAACCATCAAACTCTCACCCCAACTGTACGCAAACGTGGCGTTACAAAGGGAAATTTATCGAATCTAAAATCCCATTCAACAATTCACTCACGAAAAATCAGTAACAAGGGATTTAATCTTGAGCGAAGATTAAAGTCTACAGTGGTATACGGAACACCGACAAGAACAAAACAATGTAAAAACCAAGAGGACGGTTTCTTAAACCTGAAACGGTCTTAACCCAGAACAGAGGAGAATAAGAAGACTAGCAAGGACATCATCTTAGTCGTTCTACCTCCCTTCACAACCCCTTTCTGTTAACAAATTCGAAATGGTGACACCCCTAGAGCGGTGCTAGAGCGTTGTGGAGAGTTTTGTTATTCTTCTGTCGTTGTTAGAGCCTCCAGGAATATAAGGCGGATAACGGACTTTTGACGTTCGAGCACTCCAAAGCCCATAAGTATCGCTACAAGGAAGCTGAAGCAACATCCAGATGTTGATATACGGAAAGAATGTATTGGCAGGAATATTTCTAATATTCGTCTTTATGTCTAAAACGAACATCTAGCGATATTGGGGAAACAACACACAAAGAATATGTATTAGTTCTGATATGTTCAATTATGTCTGGATTGTTCATATAATCTGCCACACGATTACATAGGTTTTTTATTTATTTTATGTACGGGAAAGTGAGTGATTGAATCTAGTAGCACCACTAATAGTAGAACACATTAAGCCAATCATAAATTCAATTTAATAATTGGGATAATAACGTTTGAAAGTAGTAGTTCCATTACTTAATAATCAGTAATATTCAGACTATAACCAGCACGGTCAAACACGAACATAGTGAACCCTAATACGCCGATTGAATTGCGTATACGACCTATAACCGACCCGCGCTACAAATATACATGAAAACCTGACCAGAGAAGTTCGTGACAAACCCGAAGGCTTTAGTGATGAGGTTGGATCCGGAAAACAACACTCCGCGCGTGGTTCGCAAGGCAGCAACACATGCACACACGAGAGAAACCAATGGAGGGGGAATAACCGAAGACGGGGAGCACAAAATGAGCTCAGCTACAGAGAGCCAGGTGAAAGGAGCTCCACATTCTCAGCAATGCTCAGAGATTAATTACAAAACAAAATTACTCAACGTGTCATGTATCGCACCTGAAAGCTAGCTAACTAACAACGAGACTCAAATCTTCACATTCCACCACTTAAGTACTTGAATCATATCTTTAAGTTCTTAAATTAACAACTGCAAATTAATATGCTCTCACTATTCATCATGCTCTTATTGCTACGAACCTATACAACGATAACGCTTGGAATTGTATTGATTCTCCCAAAAATATCTGCATCACTCGCAGGAGAAATCACATTTCTCAGTTCATCTCCCTATTTAGTCCATCTGCACTAGTGGCATTATATTAAGCTTCGTCTCACTTGAGACCCGACCAACAACTTAGAACCCTAACACAGGGTACGGAAAAAATGCTAGTATATGCGGGCTAAGTGAGGGCAGTCCTGCCCTCCCACAACCACCCCAGCACCACTAGTCTGCGCAGAGGCATCAATCAATCTACAATATTCCTATCCGTCTATGTAATATAAATCGACCCACCCCCAAATCAAACATTACACTTTTATATAACAAATTTACATAAGATAATTATGTTATAACACTATACTATGATTCAAAACTATGCTAGTTAGCGCGTTGGTTTAACACTCAAATTTAAACTTTTTGTAATCAACATAAAGTGTACGGTCATCGCCCCCATTATGGCTTTGAATCTCATCTAAAAACATTTTCCTCTATCTACACCTATTTATTATATATTTCTTCTAAGAGGGGGTTTGACAATATGTTATCTCTACTTTTTGATGAAACATTTAATTACAAGACTTCAAAATGCTACTTTCAAGCGTCTGCGTTTTTTGCCAATCAATTAAGTTAATGTAGTAATAAACTTAAAGATATATATGTACTCATTTCCATTTTATCAAATCCCTATTCTTTCTAATTGATTATCTTCGTTCATATTTTGTCATAAATATTTTTTTAGAATCTTTTCACTCTCACTCGGTATATTTTCTTTTACGTCCAACTGCTAACCTATCGTTTAATTATATCCCAAGAATATCTAAAAATGCAATTCCTATTTAACGTCTATCCATAAATCTAACTCTGATTTCCGTATTCTTTACAACCCTCTCTACAGTTTGATCATTTTGTAGATACTTTCGTTTCCCTTCCAAGTCGGAAAAATAATATATCATCACATAAACATTAATATGATACAATAACTAATATAATGAATCAATACTGGAACTTAATACTTACACTTGGTAATATGATAAATAATATACTAATAAATACACTAAACCTAAACAATTCAAACTATAAAGACTACATACCAACAATAAAATAAAAAAATAACAAATAAAATGAACACAAAGAAGAAGAAGACTAAAAAAGGGTTCCTACTTTGTAATGATGTGAGATCAGTTTGATTCTCACATTTGAAAATGCTTTGGTAAAAGATGCGTATCTTAGGGTCAAACCCAACATTCATGGGGAGAATGGCAATTACTGTCTTGTCAAGAGGCAGCACAAAATATAATTGCTTGCCCATCAATGTGGCAAGTATTTTTAAGATGCCAAAAACCTGCTCACTTATTTCAAGAAGACAACTTAGTCTAATGACTCTATCTTATTCCGCTCAAAATGTTATCTTATTAATCATTTTTCTATATTATTAATTGGACGTTCAAAAAGAAAAAAAATATTCTAATTCATTTCTAGAGGGGTATGAAGAGAGGAGCATTAAACCCAAAATATAACTGTGTTTGTTTCTCCAGTTTTAGTACTATACTTTGATTAAATCTTGTTCGAGTAATATTAGTTCGGTGTTTTGTATTTACAAAGGTATAAATCAGTTAAAGCATCGACCGTAATGTGTTAATAAAACTTGACGACTTTATCCCAAATAATCCAACACGTCCCAATAAAAAAACAGTGTAATATCTATCTCAATTAGATAGCATAGTAATCAGCAGACTCCACATTGTATCAACATTAAAGTTCCGTTTGGAAATTCAAAAAAAAGGATCTCTGAAAATACGGAACCTTATTTATTTCACAAAAACTACTTTTCGTTATTCTAATATTTGACTTGCACACGTAAGAAAACTATGATGCTAATATAAGCAAAATCCTGTAAATAGTTCAATACTATACTTATACTATCTTTGTACATAATAAATATAGAGTATAATTAAAATCACTGACAATCAATTCAAAATCAGAGAAGTACTATCACCAACATTAAAATTAAAGATTTAGAGAAAAAAAAAAAGAACAAAAAACAAAGGACAAAAGCAAGACACACAGAGGAGAGGTGAGGGGCTCACCTTTGTCAGAACCAATATAATTCTGGATCAGAAAAGTATTATTTTTAAAGATTATATTCTACAAATGAACTGCTTCCGATCATATAAAAAATCAAGTTATTTACAATATAATAAAAATAAAAATTCTATATATATAGTCGCTGCTACCCAATTGCGCAAATAAAACTAAAAAGGCATTCAATAATTGTATTGACACACCACAACATCCACACTTATAGACCCTAGCCAAATCCTGCGAGTGTAATATCAGTATCTCTGGTACGGAGAATCCCACACCTAGGTTCCCACTTGCACGTTAAGCGTCTTGTCCTCGACTAGCCAGAGAGACCAGTCTTCGTGAATTTAGGAAATATTCCATCTCACCAGATACTACACTGATAGTATTAGGCATGGGATACTAGCTACGTCAGGCCTCTTTCGTAGCAGGTCTTGACCCCGCCCCTATTTAAGGCCCACCCCCCTCTCTACATTCAGCGCTGACCTTAGTTTCAGTAAATATGCTAGGCTTAGGAGCCCACATTCTTCTGAAGCGCCTTAGAATCTAAACTAACCAGGTCAGGCTCATCTTTCATATCCTACAGCTTAGGACCTCTCAGCGCTGAGGCGTGCGAGCCTACTTCTACAGATATATAGTAATTTATTTGTATCTTAAGTTAAGTATATCTTGATATTTCTCATAACCTCGTACCAATCTAATTCCAAATTATACATTCAATAATTATCAACCCTAACCCTCCATCCTCAATCGCATTCTAAAAATCTTACTTCAACCTAAATCATGCTATGTTGTCTCCATCCTATTTAAGTGTTCTTATGGTTTAAATTCATTTTACTGTTATTAAACTATTGTTAGCGGAAGTGTCACGACTTAATTATGTGAGTTGATTGTTAACTATTTATGAGATATATATAGGATGACAATCAATAATACAATTGAATTCGTTCCTAAACAAGATAACAAGCATGTTGAAGTTGTGACTTGTTTTTTTATTTATATTGTTTAATACTATTATGTTTGCATTGTGGCGATATACTTATGTAGTTATATATTAATTTTTTATTAGCTAGGTATATTTTTTAATTATTTAGAATACTTATTAAAGTTTTCAAAAGACTTAATATATATAGATTTTAAATAGGCTCAAAAATAGAGCTTACTTTGAAGCCTTTTTAATGGCCTACATATTAAACAGACTTTTAAAAAGACTTCAGGCCAGGCCAGGCTCATTGTAGGCTCAGGCTTGGGCCTAACAAGAAGCCTACATACAGGCTCAGGCCCAGGCCTAGGCCTTAGATTTTCGTAACAGGCCCAGGCCTAATTTCAAAAGCTCGGCTCGACTCGATCTATTTCCACCCTTAGATAGTATATGTTCATATTTAATTTCTCAATCTATTGAGATCACAAAGAGTCATTTTATACCACTATATCACAAGATCATTGGATTGAAAAATAAGATAACACCAAACATGTTAATTGATTTTTCATGTAAAAATATTTTCATCAAATACATTTTTTGAAAATATTTTTTTTTTCAAAAATTTAATTGATGAAAAAATATTAAAAGACTTCTTAAGTCTTTTCTGATGGATTTGTGCTTTCATGTAGTACTATTTATGATGTCAACATATATTTTTTTTTTTTCAACATGTCAATATAATACTTTTTTTTTTTTGAAAGTTACTGGCTCTATTACATTATAATATCTGTTCATATACTTTCTCAACCTACTGAAACACAAAGAACCAATAACGCCTCCACTGAGGCGGTGGAGGCGTTGAACTCATAATCTTCCAACTGAAAGTCCAACCGGGTACCATTAGACCACATAGTCCTGGTCATGTCAATATAATACATTCATACACAAATTTAAAAATATCTACATTACATCATACAGATTCATATAAGGATTTGAGTGGTATATATATGCATTATTTTTTTATTTTTTCCATCAAGCCTACACCAAACAAATTTAATCAATTTATTTTACACACAAAAACTCATCTGCACTAAGCTTGTTTTAATACAATATATCTAGCTACATTCCTATAAATATGAATAATAGTAATCATATCGTTAACTTTTAACAACATATATTCATATTACCACTGAAATTGATACAACAGGGTGTTGGATAAAATAGATGTTAGCTAATAGCTATTGATTGATTAAGTTAGACGATTTGATTGGTTGATAGTATTAGCTGATGTAAAAAAAAAAAAAATAATAATAATAATAAATTAGCTATTGACTGATTATATACAAAATGACTTCTCAAAATATATATTCTTTCATTTATTTCATGCCATTAAAACAAGCACATGTGAGGATCAGATGTCCCAGCGGAGCTTCAATGAATATAATATATTGGCTGATTAGTATCTACTGGGAAATTGACAAATCAATAGTACACTTAAGAGTTAAAAGTAGAGGAACTTGAATCAATAGTACCGGTCGTCACTCGGTGAGTAATCTGCCCAGGACACCAAGAGGTATGTACCTTTCCATCCG